>OY856413.1:1072522196-1072814696 GCA_963693085.1 Alisma plantago-aquatica | reverse complement strand
ATAAATACATAATCCTATATATATAAACAGAAATATATAAACAGAAATATATAAACAGAAATATATGAAACAGAAATATATATATATATATATATATATATATATATATATATATATATATGTATAGATAGATAAATATATGTATATATGTATAGATAGATATATATATATGAAACAGAAATATATAAATACATAATCCTATACATATATATATATATAAACAGAAATATATATATATATATATATATATATAAACAGAAATATATAAACAGAAATATATGAAACAGAAATATATATATATATATATATATATATATATATATATATATAGATAGATATACTATTAAAAATACGCATGTATATATAGATACATATCTATCCATATAAATATAGTTATTATATATGCACTTAGGATGTAAGTGTATACCCTAATCTTATACACATGCTAAATGTTTTTCTTTTTCTAGTTTATACAAATGCTAAATGTTTTCCTTTTTCTAGTTGATACAAATGCTAAATGTTTGCCTTTTTAATGACATTTTCAGATGGCTGATCATGATGAGAATGATGTCCATGATGAGCATGAAGTCCATGATGAGCATGCTGTCCATGACGAGCATGGCGAGGATACCAATGTAAGTTCTAAAAATATATCCTGTATTTCTATAAAATTCATTATCTTCTAGTTATGTCATATATCCTATATTTCTATATTGGCCTAATTCAGTGTGTTTATTTTTGTCAAATTTTAGGTTGATGATGCACAGGTACCCGCTGAAGCAATTGAGCAACTTGATGCGCAGCAACAAAAACTTAACAAGAAAAGGGGTATCACTCTATTGAAAAAGTTAACTGCGCTGAGTGGCAGTGGATCCAAATTGGTTGTGGAGTTTGATAATGGAGGGAATGCAATTGGAGTGAACCGCAATAATTTTATAAACTATCTTGGGGTTGTCACTCGAAGCCATTGTGGTGTTAAGTATGATAATTGGCATAAAGTTCCTCAGGCGAAGAAAGACTTGATATGGAAAGATTTATGTGTGAGTTATTTTGTAGATTACAAATTCTATTATTTGCAATTCTATTTTTGGATACTAGTTAATAACATTTCTATTTTACAGAATCTGTTTGCATTGGATGAGATGTTGCATCGTAAAAGTGTGATGCAACGCGCTGGAAAGATGCTTAGGAATTACAGGACAAATCTGAACAGAGAATACATAAAACAGGGTGATAAGAAGAAGAAGTCAGCCCTTGAACAATGGAACTTCTTGGACAAAGAAGATTGGGACAATTTTGTTGCTTCAAGAAATTCTGAAGAATTCAAGGTATTAGGCGTCACTCCCATTTTAATTAATATACATTGTGCTACTAACCTAATTATAAATGTGCATACTAACTAGGCCTTCAGTGACGCACAAAAAGCAAGGCGTGCACTGAATGTGCATGACCACACTATGGGTCCAAAAGGCTATGCAAGCATTCGCCAAAGACTACAGGCGGAGTCTGCGACTACTCAGGAGTCTGCGGCTACTCAGGAGTCTGCGGCCACACCCTTGCCTCGCCATGATATCTAGATAGCTGGCAGGCAAAACAAGAAGGGTGAAATAAAGAAGCCCGAAACTGCTGAGGCGGCTGCAAAAATGGTAAAATACAACTCTTAGAGCAATGGTTTGAATATTGATTATTTGTGGTGTTAACTTACCAATTTCTATTTATGGTGATTAGCGGGAGCTGCACGAGCAGAGGAAACAAGGCACGTTCATCCCTCAGGGCACAAGGGATGAATTGAAAGTTGCTCTGGGTAACCCAGAGCATCCTGGACGTGTTAGAGGTGCCGACGCTGGTGTGGGCATCAAAGCATTCTTTGGGCCATCCCAGCGCAAACCCAGAGCGGGACTTTCTCAAGAAGAGGTATCCTATTCTTTTTTTAGAATGTTACTGCAAAAGGAAATTCATTAATAAGAAGCTAATGTTTGTTTTATCCATGTATAGGTGAATAAGAGAGTCGAGGATATAGTTGCTAAGAAGGTCAACGATGTAGTTGCTGAGAAGGTCAAGGAAGAATTGCTGCGGTGGCAGGCATCTCAGGCTTCCAATCAGCCTATGGCGACCCACTCTTATCCTGGTGCACAGACTGTGAGTAATCCTGGAGACCCATCGCCTAACACGTCTGTTGTAAGTATTGTTTATGACATTGTAGCTAGTCTTTTCAAGATGATATGTTTTCAAGATGATATGTATATATGTATAACATTCTTGACGTAAATTTGTAGGCATTGAAGCCATGCCGCTTAAGAATGCAAAACTATATTGTTGCAGAGGCGCAGGCTTACTAGTCCCTTCCTGGGGCAACATTTCATGGGACTCCAATGCCGCAGGGCTACGTTCGTGTGGGCCCGATACATGTATTACCCGATTGGAGGGAAGCTGCGTTGCCATATGCCCCCCCAGATATTGATAAACTTGGTGAGGCAGAAGGCGGGGTCATATTGTGGCCCAAAGCAGATGTCCTCTACACGAGTGAAATTGTAAGATAAATTTACATTGATTTAGACTGTTAATGTGTATATAATGATGTCAACTGATCTGAAATTATATATACAGGTTAAAAAGAAGACACCAGGAGCACCTAGGCCTCCACCTCCACTTCCCGCATTACCAACTTGGGTTCCAACTGACCTAACATACCCGTTAGGTCCTGCTTGTAGGGGAATGGCATGTTGGCTACGGGCACATAATATACATTGCCCTATAATTGTTTCTTTAGATGCAGATTATGCAGGTCAATCATACGACAGCTCTTTATTTATACAAGACATTATTGAGCTGTTTCAGTATGAGTGGCTGAATACATCAATGATAGAGACATGGATAAGGTGAGATCTTGTTTATACATCCATATACCTTGTGTAAGATCCGATGATCTGGTTTCTTATATATTAATGCATACACATATATGTTTTGCAGCTACTTAGTCGAAGATCATTGCAAACAATTTGCATATGATCATGTTGGATTTTTGATTCCATCATTCATTAGTATGGTAGCTAAAGACCCTGATGGTGTTCAACAATACTGTATAGATGCTTTTACAATTTTTGGTCAGCAAATGAAGACGATAATAATAGCTCCATTCAATGTCAAGTAAGTTTGCTTTATTTATAATTTGGACTTAAGAAAATTCCATTATTGTTTTGCATTTTGAGTTATTAATTGTTAACTTTTTACCTCTAGTGGTAGACATTGGGAGTTATTAGTTATTGTCCCCGGGACGTTCACTGTTTATTATCTAGATCCCAGAGGAAGTACATTAAACACTAAAATTGGACACGTAATGAGAATGCCATTATTCTGGTGAGAAATGTTTCATTTTTATATCCGTTAACATCTTTTATTACATTACTATTTACTTATGCAATTTACTGTGTTATATTAACATGTAGGGGTTTAGATGCATTCAAAAAGGCTGGAGGAAAGGTCCCAAGGAAAAAGAACCAGCCATTGTCTTGGGAGAACGTAAAAGTAAGTTCCCGACTCCCCGACTCCAATGTATATATTATTGATGTGAATTGTGCTTAGTTGTATTATTTTGTATGTTTCAATTTATAGTGCGCTACACAAGACAATGGCTGGGCATGCGCATACTATGTGATGTGATTTATGCAGATGATTATCAAACATGCCGCATTGGACATCGATACCATACATGAGGTATTATATATAGTCTCATTAGTTAGTATGAAATATATCAATCTTATTTTTATATTATTACTTATATATATACATCATTCTCTTTGCAGGTGTTTAAAACTGACCACACTATAGGAAAACGCTTAAAAAATGTACATGCTCCATATACGAGGGAAGCATTAGATGAAGTAAGAGAAGAATGGGCAATAGTTGTACAAACAGTGGCAACTGTAAGATATAATTGGGATGTTGATAGTGATGATGAATGATACTTTGTAAATGAATGTTTCTGAATGTGAAAACATGTATTTGAATGATTCTATATGTGTGGACGTGAGAACTGAATTGATGTCTGAATGTATCTACTTGTGTGAATCTTTTTTTGTTAATTTTGCAGGTTTGTGGCCTGTTTGTAGGCTGATATCAATGGATGTCGTAAACCTGCAGTTCAGAAAACTGAACTGCAGGTTCTCATCCTGCTGACCAGCCACAGCAGGCCTGCAAACTGATATAAAAAAAATAGGTATAGGCGTCGGTTATTTACAGATAACCGTCCGCACAGACCTAAAGCGTCGGCTTTTTGTAAAGGAACGACGCCTGATGTGACCATAGCAGTGCTTGGTCTCTAATACATGTAGGCGTCGGTCCTTTAGTAGACAAACCGACGCCAAAGGGCTTTCCTAGATGTCGCCGTTTTCTGTGGCGCGAACGGTTTTGGCGTCGATTGTTTATAAACATCCGACACTTTTAGTCTAAATAGGCGTCGGGTGAAAAACCGACGTGGAAGTGTTCGACCTTTAGCGGCACCCACATAGGCGTCGGCAGCACACCGACGCCAAAAGGGGTTAAACAACCGACGCCAAAGGCGGTTTCTGTAGTAGTGGAAAGTGGATTCACCTAAGACCACAATGAAGAAGAAGTCAGATATGTCAATGATCAATTTTGAGTGAATAACAATAGTGTAAGTACCCTAGTTCATGGCCAAATAAGCAAGCACATAAGGGTTCCAACTGATCAAAATTACCATGCTTAGCCCCATCAACGGGGATTTGACCTAGTTAAGTATGAGTTTACCACTGAAAGAGTGGACAATGAAATCTGATAATGTGCTCTTAGTTTCTTGGATAGTGATGATATCTATTTTATTAGAGAAAACAAATTGTCTAATGATCTACCTACATTTCTATGAAATCACACCACAAACATTTTATGAGGCCAAGATCATGAAAAAAACATGGTAAAGTAAGGAAAAGGGTGGGACACATTGATTAAGAAATGAGATTAAAGTTTTAATAAAAGAAATGTTGTACAAGTCAAATTAGTGAGTCACGTGTTATTCCAATCCATGTTTTTCTATGTTTTCATAAGAGAAATGTGGGAATCTAGAAATGATTCAAAATTTATGTCTACCATCTTAGAGAAATCATAACTCAGCACCATTATCCCAAGTAACTAGGTTTTTATGTGGATCCATCCCAGGTTTGTCATTGATTCATCAAGTGGAGTAGAAATTCAAAGGATCTATTGTGAAGTTTGAGTCATCAACTGAATCCATAGAGAGATCTATTTAAGTCAACTTCCTCTTGGGGGATATATGAAAACCCAATATTCTAATATTGGAAGATGCAACTTGCACAAGAGGGCCTCTAGAAGGGCCCATAACACTGCCAAGGTTGTCGTTCTAGTAAGAACACAACTGGTGAATCTATCAATCATCATATCCACTTTCTCATATTAATATTATTTTAAAATTTTCACAAAAGTTCCACCATAAGAGCCAAGTATGTTGTTGGAGTTGAAATCCTTTTACAGCTGATTCTAGAAGGCAAGTGGCTAATAGGGGGATAGGGATGTCATAATAGTTAGGTTTTGTAAGTATTGACACCGTTTTTGTCTTTCAAAGAAGGACCTACATTATGCTTGTGTAGGATTTTGGAATTATACAGAGAGAAAGAAGGTATTTTCTTATTGTTGTTGTTGGAGAAAGGATGCTCGTCTAACTTATCCTAGACATTTCCTTCTTTATATTTAGGTGTGGTGGTATCTTGAGGGGAAGAATCCTTAGAAGGCATAACCTAGAAGGGGGAGATGACCAGGTGAAGGGGTTATTGGCAAGTTTATCAAACAAGGAAGGAGAATCGTGAGGATCCTCAACTACTAAAGACAAAGAGTAGAATGAAGTCCCTCTATGAGTCTCATCTTGCATGGAATCTAAGTGCCACTTGGGATAGAAAAAAGAAATAAGGCTTTGGTGTATCTGAGAGAAATGGGAGTGTATTGGTGAATATACTAAATATGAGCCCTCAAGAAACACAAATAGTTTTAAAGTATCAACATCCCAATGACAAGGAGAGATATCAAGATGGAAATCCATCCAAAAACAATGGCTGATGTTTCAGAAGCCCCAAGATCCACCAACCATTTGCTAATAGTTGCTTGAATAAAACCACCTCCCCGTTAACAATTGTAAGCAACAAACATGGTAAATTGTGCAAATCTTCCCTTTTGATGAGTATACATCAACTACTTCTATGAGAATATTTGAGGTCTCAGGATAGAGCAACCAAGAATCAAAAGGGCCAAAGCCATGGTGACATCTGTTCATCTGATCTTAATTTTCTTGTTGTGAAGAGGAATAGTGATAAGAAGGCTTGTATTCACCATAAATTTACCAAGTCTCATATCCTTGACAGAAAGATCAAGAACCACATCATCATTCTTGAAAGTGATAGGATCCATCCACGAATAGGAAGGTATCCAAATTGGAAGAAAGAGGTGGGTTTCTTCCTTAATCAATAGAAGCCTCGGTGACAACTTATGAGTATAAAAGGTGTGTTGGGAAACTAGGGGTACTAGAGCGGAGGGGAGGTGGGTGTCATTAGGGTAAACCAAACGTCCCTCTTGAAGAGGAAATCATTTATTAGCTAAACAACCCAGAAAATTTTCATGAAGAAAAGAATTGGACTGACATGATGTATCAGACCATCGGTTCAACCACTATAGTAGGTACTAGAGTAGTGGGCTTGGTTTTGATCTAGACCTCAAAGGGAAGGAGGTGAAGGGACACATGAGTTGGATTTTGAGGGGATGTTAGAAGAGAAGTGACCTAGGCCATAGAAAGGAAAAAAATTATGGTACCAACATTCATGGTGTTTATGACCCATATGATTGCAATGCTTACATTGAAATAAGTTTTTGACAAAAAAATTTATTATAATAAACTGATTTCCATCAAAAATCTTCACAAAACAAACCATATCCTATATTTTTTATTAAAGAATCCTTGATCAAAATGGGGGGTAGAGTTTTAGGGTTTAAAGAAAAGGTTAGTAGAAGCACTAACGGTCTGAGATTTTGAAAATGCTCACATCTAATGATTCTGACTATTTGGAGGATTGATACATAGAGAATTGCATACTCCTCTTCATCATTAGAATGGAAGTCATCAGAGGGTGTTGATTAGTCAAGAATTACATACTCTTCTTCATCATTAGAATGGAAGTCATATGAGGGTGTTTCCTCTCAATAGAGAGACTCTTGATGAATATCCTTCCTTTACTCTCAACAATATAGATGGGCTCGTTACCTCTTCACCGACTTAGTAGTGTGCAACCCTAAAAGCCAACATCTCCTCGTCTCCCACCATGACGCACCACCAGCTAGAAGAAGGAGAAGGAGAGGGAAGAGACTTCCACTCCCCGGGAAGTGAGGTGGATGCATTGAGGGAACATGAGACAATAATAAAATGTGCTACATTCAGAATGAGAAAGGGGATATACCTTGAGACATGAGAACAACCAGAGATCCATCAACAATAGTAGTCGGAGGGGAGGGCTCATGGATAAAGGAAAGGGGTCATAAGGAAGAAAGGCACCTTTCTCTAAAAGATGAAGATCACCACCACTCTAGGGTTTTGGGGTCACACACATGTTTTTGCACATAGATGTTGATTAGTGAATGTTTACACAATTTCATTGTTCGACAATGGATTCAACCCAAGAAATTACCTTCTTCTCTTGCTGCAAGATTCTTTTCAATGACAATCACATTGTTCTCAATGATTGGTGATCACTCCAAACATTTGAAGCTTGGTCAAAGTTTGTTAAAAATGGAGGTGCAAATTTTGGAAGTATGGACTATCATCTTGGAAAAAGGTAACCACAGATATATGTACATGTAGGTCGCATGAGATATTTTCTCTGACCATAGTTTATACGAATAACTCGTTTAAATAAGTTTCAATTCTTGTTTGATTTTATTTTTATCCTACTGATATGTAGCGAATACATTTTATTTGCCACATTGATATTTAGGAACAATATCATGTTATATGTCCTCGTTGTTATAAAAATTGTTTTTAAACAATGTTGTCCAAAACATATAATATATTTTCGGGAATACTAAATATGAGTATGCATGTATAATTATATGCACCGTATTTGAGTAATTGGCACTCGATTTGTGTTCACTGTAGAGAAAAAAAAAATGAAATTTCAATTTTTGCTTGCCTCATATATCGTTGACATTATATGGCCTTCTCATTCATTGAGCAAAGTCAAAAGTATCTCTTTTGGAAGTCCTTTATGAACAACAAACGTATGTAAAAACATTTCTAAATTGGGGCGTCATCAGGACGGTGAGATTTTTCCCATCTATTAAAAGAGTTAATCATGACAATGCAAATTTCCAAAATAGACAAAGTCAATAATGATTTAACATTCTTGAAACAACCATATCAATAAGAACTGAGGAAATTGAAAACGTTAAAATTGTTCAAGTCCACCGCCTTAGAAGTAATGTTCTTCAAAATATACTGGACGAACGTACGTATAACTATTATGCGGGATTACAGTGTGCTAGATGTAGTTTTAAAGTTAATACTTATATTTCGTTTGGCAAAGCAGTGACGATTGTTCGGATAGCGACGAGCAACCACGGGGAGCGGTTCAATCACTATCAATCGCGCACGGTTGTCCACCGTTTTCATTTTACATTGTCTTTTCAGTATGGAACAGTCAAAAAACTTTATTGGCCGCTCATTTGATTTTTTCTGCGATGAGTCTTATGTGATGAGCCTGAATGCAATTGCTCGCCAAACGCTAAATTTCGTGGTAACTGATGTTCTGTCATTTGGCAACTTATGAGTGGCCGCGGCACTGATGCGTCTGACGAACCGGTAGCGCTCGCGGCTAACTAATTCAGTAAGGTGATCTTTGGCCACAAGTAGTTGATCATTTGATCCACCATATATATATATATATATATATATATATATATATATATATATATATATATATATATATATATATATATATTTTGCAAGAGTCGGGGAGAGAAAGTTGGTTATTGCAGTTACAGTTACTGCTGTTCGGTTATTTCTCTTCGATAAGAAACCGCTCCCAGCTGCAATGGATGAGAGAAACCGCCCGTATGTGCATAAGGAGCCGTTTGGGTGCGGTAATCTAACGAGGTATTGTATTTCGTCGAGGTATTTTAAGTACCGTATTTGTAATAACATCGTTTGGATACTACACTGCGATTTTATCAATTTCAGTAGTCCAAATGCGGCATTCTCGTCCCTTCACATTCCACGACCCTTGCAAAGCACGCCAAATTTGGCAAGCTTTGGAATACCAGTCCGCCCCCGATAACCTCCCGCCGCTCCCGATCCCTCACTTCTCCTTCCCCGATTATTTCCTCCCTCGTCCTCCTTCCACCACCAAAACTCCTCCCCATCCATATTTCCACCTTCCCTGTGTCCAATCTCCTCCATTGATTCATTAGGGTTGTGTCCCCAATTTGCTGGATACGATTCCATCTCATCTCCTTCCCCCATCGTCTTTTCTCCACCATTAGCACCGATTCCGTCCGTGGCGGCACCGCTTGGTAGTTCGCCCAAATCTCCAAATCCATAGTTGTTGATCCCTCCATACGAACCGTGATCCGATTCCCTCGACGGTGTTGCAGCCTTCAGTCCCGGCATCAAGTTCTCCACCAGACCCAACGATGGGATCCCAGCCACGACCATCTTCCACAGGTGACTCTCTCCACGGCTGCCTTCAACAAGACATGATTTTCACAGCACGTATGTGGTTGAGTAGTGCGTGGGTTCCAGGGGAGGAGAAGCCAGAAACGGATGGTGGATGATTGTTCATGAGCGTAAGGACGGGGAAAGTAACAGGAAGACGGTTTTGAGTGGGGACGGATAGGGCGAAGGGAGGATGATGTTTTCGGAGAGAAGCAGAGATCAGCTTGGCAACAGCTAGCCATGAGCAAAGTTGGTTTCTTCCTTTTCCTTTGAGGTGACTGCGTAGGACATGGCCGACGTGTATGATCCACCAAACAATGTGATTTAAATGGCACTATTATTAATTACTGTGGTTCTAAATCCAGAGCCATCCAAACGTTGTAGTTAAGAATTACGAGATTTATTAATAGACTCGCGGAGCATGTGTTCGTGCAAGAATTAACTGAATGGCGGCTTCATGCCTTCATTCCCGGGCCAACTCTCACATATATTTATAAATGGACTCGACAATGCAAAGTACATCTCACTTGCTCCGGCCTTCGTCTACCTCGTTGATCCGAATCCACGCTTCCACCAACTCTGACGGAGCTTCTTCTGTTTCGATCCCTTCAGCGGCCACTCGTACGGTTGGCGTCCCCTGTGCTGCCCATACAGCGGCCTGGCGCTGGCAGTGGCAGAGCCACACGGTGGCAGCGAATCAGAGCTGCGCTAGCCACCTTATTCCGTACGCCGGCCGTCCTCTTCCTGTGTTCGGGCGGACTGTTCATGGTCGCCTCTCATTACAGAGACAGAGATCTCATCCTGGGAGAAGACCCCGCGGGTCTGAGGAGCTACAGCATCAGTCTCGGAAAGCTCGCCGTCGCGTTTGCTCTGTTCAACCTCGCCTGTATGCTGCTCTGTTTCCGCCGCAGAGATGACGACGAGACTGCGCTGGTGGCGGCGGGCAGAATAAACCGGGGGCAAGTCGGCGACAACAACAATGCTAGAACCGCGTAGAGAAACAACCTTGTCCCTCCGTCTCAGTAGAACCACAAGATCTGGGGTGTACGAGATTGTCTTGCTGGTACAAGTATAGTGGTCTGAAATGTTCGTCGGTTTATCGGTAAAAGGCGAAAATGAACCACAGCCACTTCCGCCGGTTCTGTATCCCACTTTCCACAATTCCTCAAATGTTTTTCCATTTCCGGTACCCCCTCCATTCAAAGCGGGACGAAAAGAAACCTTATCTCTTGCTCCTGCTACCACTATGGCTTCCGCTCTCGCATCTAGTTCTCGGCTCCATGTTTCCGGCGCAGCTTCAGCATTCTCTTCTCCGGCGCAGCTGGCGACATTGGTCCCCTACCGCAGCGCCTCCGCTCCCTAGGTCCTGCAACCGGCGCTGATCCGGATCCCTACTTCTCGCTCCCGCTGCTCCCGCAACAACAACAGATAATTGATAAGAGGTATAACAAGAACAGTTTATAAAATAAACATATTCATACCGTCAAGCTTACCAAATGTACGGAAGGCATATACTTAAGTATTTCATTATGGAACATGATTGACAAGATAAGATTTATAAGGTCTTACCACATAACACAAGAACGTATAAGTAACTGCAAAGTATAACAAGATTAACTACTCAAGCAAGGTCTCAACCAATGTTCCGTATTTTGGCTTAATGAGTAAATACTATACGGCTGAATTACGTATTATTATGCCCTGAGGAAGTGAGCCGTACCGCTCAGATCCAACCGACAGCTGCGAAACCCGGAGCCGGTGCCATACAAGGTCAATCGAAGAGCCGGACTCCACGACATCCCACCTCGTGGTCAGTGCACGAGTACAACACAAGCAGGACCGCAGTCTCATGCTTAAGTGGCCTCAGCCACTGGTGAAAAACACTAGAGGGGGGTGAATAGAGTTTTATAGATAATTTTAACAATTATTTAACTCAAACAATCAACCACAAGATTATTGGACAAGGGGACAAGGATTTAGAGTGGTTCCAACTTTAGCAAATACTAAAGTTGTCAGTCCACTACCCGGTTGCTTACCCAACCGGGATTTGGAAAGAATTTAATTTTATTACCTCGCAAGGACTTTACATAAAATTACAATTCTCTCCCTAAACCCTTCAAGCAGCCTTCACCTAGAAGTAATCGCCCAACCTTGAAGCAACCTTCACCTAGAAGTAATTGCACCACCTTGAAGCAGCCTTCCTCCTGAAGTAGCTTCCCGTTGCAATAGCCTTCTTGAAGTAGCTTCCCTTGCGATAGCCTTCTTGAAGTAGCTTGAAGTCCACCTTCTCCTCCGAGAAGAACCTTCTCCAATCTGCAGCCTCCAACCCTAGGAGTAGCAAGGAGAATACAAAGAATAACAAGGAACAAGAAGGAAAAATAGAAATTACAACTTATCCTTTTAAGCACAAGGCTTGATTTGCCTATATCAAGCGTATTGATCTCCTAACCAATGAGTGTAGAAGTGTAAGTGATGTGGTAAGGAGATGCTAGCCTATAGGACACGAAATGGGAGCAATGGAAATGAATAGCCAATGTAGGAATTGCTCTATTGCTCACAAAACAGATTGCCAAATGTAATTGCTTGCTCAAAGAGTACTCAAGTGTGTAAAAGATGTATTTGAGTGTCCTATAGCTTGTCCTATTTATAGGAATGGCCTATGGATGCTTAAGGACGTTCTAGACAACTTCTAGGGGTTTCTAAGTGCTTAACTAGCCGTTAGGTACAAGTTTGTTGCTTTAGCAACGGCTAATTAATTTATTCTGCAGTTGCTGTCAGAGATCATCTCGGTCGAGGAATGGTCGACCGAGACACCTACTCGGTCGAAGGTTTGTCGACCGACATGCTCTCTAGATCATGTGTATTGTAACGTTTATCTCCAACTGCCAACTACCTTGTCAGTTGTGTCTAACGGCTACTCTGGGTCTTTCTCGGTCGAGAGGTTTGTCGACCGAGAGTGTCTCGGTCGAGGAGTTTGTCGACCGAGATTGACCCTGTTTCAATCTTTCAATTAAGGCACTAAGTGTGTGTATGAGTGTGCATATGTGACATTATTGAAGGGGATGACCTAACTAAGTGTGGTGTTTAGCTAGGGAAGATCTAACGCTTGATTTACATGAAGTCTAAGTACTTGTACATTATATATTTTTACAAGTTTACAATTGATTACATTTCATGACATATTCAATCATTCAAGCATATAGATTTCCTAGAGCTTTGTCATCCACCTTATTCCTGCAACACTCAAGTAGCACGTTAGATCAACAAGAATGAAATGTTTGTCATCATCGAAACAAAGGGATTTATCATAATGTCCAATTTATCCAACAATCTCCCCCTTTTTGAAGATGACAAACATTTCCTAAAATACAAAATAAGGAAATATAAAGCATGTGAGTTTCATACCTGAAGATTACCTTTTGTAGCCATTCTTATTTTGCAAGTGAGTGTTGGCCAAGATGTTATGAAACTCATTTATATTTTTGATTTTATATTCTTTCTCCCCCTTTGTCATTTCAAAAAGATATCCAAGTTGAATATTTTATATTTCTTCTCCCCCTTAATTTTACACTATGCTCCCCTTAAATAGATATTCTATTAGGAACATGGATTTAATATCATTTTAGTCTAATTTAGCCACAATGTGTTTCTCAATCATTTACAAAGGATGTTAAGCCTTGAAATGATATGAGATTCCCTTAAGCTTATATATTGATTTCTCATCTATCAAGGTATGTTAAGCCCCTAAAAGTCAAATGAGAATCCTTTAAAAAAATGTCTCCATCCGAATGCAAGGGATGTTAATCCCGATTTGTTGAGAGAGTTCCTTTAAGATATATCATTTTTATGAAATTCATAGATGTCTTCATAACCAAGAAAAATACTAAGGTCGTAACAAGCTCCAAATGATGTTTACACTTATATTTGTAAGCTCCTTAATCAAATAGTCAAAATTTTTTTTATGAGCTCCCCCTTAGTCTTACAATTAAAGCAATTTAAGGCTTCTAAGGTCACAAATGATTTTAAATTTTGATTTTGACCTTTATCAAAAGTATACTAAGATTAAGTACAAGAAAAATGATATCCGAATAAAAGTTTGAATTCTTTGCAATATGTTTAAGGATTGTCATATTCATAATATTTATCTTAAAAAAATATTTTGTTTCAAGAATGATCTTCAACATTTATTCTTAAAAAAAATCATTGATAGCAAATAGATTACTTGAAAACATATTCAGCAGATTTGTTGCAGTTTTGACAACAGAAACTTGCTCGGTCGACGATTTCTCGACCGATTGTGTTCTCGGTCGAACAGTTTCTCGACCGAGAAGGTTTCTGTACTGTTTCAGAACTGTTTTGTGTCATAGATCGTTTTCAATTTAGCCACAATTTTAAAGGTTGCATTTTTATTTATTACTCCCCTTATTTTGTATGCTCTACTATGATAGTCTTATAATCCATATTTAGAGGATGTCTCATATGCTTTTAGAAAAATATCCATTGGAACAAGTAAAGATGACCAATTTCATTAAAAAACATGGAATGTATTACAAGCATGGAAAGATAAACAAATCATATAGAGATGACCCATTTATTACAAACATTCAAAAAGATGTCATTACAATTAATATAACTCCAACACTCACTGGAAAGACTTAAGAATTACATCAATATCCGGGTCTTTCCCAAGAAACGGCTCAGCTCCATAATAATTAGAATTCATTCACTACCTTGGTGGAATAGGAAGGGAAAGAAGGGTTGATGAATTCCTTCAACTTTTGCACTTCGAAAAGATCCTCCAAGTCGACGATGTTGAGGAAGTCCAGAACTTCAACTGGTCGTTGTGGGAGAGGAGCTTTGGAGGAGAGCCGTAGATAGCGATCACCAGCATCTCCGTCGACGAAGGCAATGTCGTTGATGATCGTCAATGGTGGAGTAGCTTCCCTAGCTTCCCTTCCTTTCCTGCCGGCGACCTTCTTCTTCCCACGAGCAGATGATGAGGCCATTGCGTTGCTTGAAGGTGGAGAAGAAGCAAGGAAGGCTTGGGGATGAGGATACTAAAGGTTTGCACAAGAATGCACTAGAGAGAGCCTATGGAAGCAAGAATATGAAAGTGTGAAGAAGTGACCCGTTTTTGGTTCCTTTTATAACAATCCAGTGACCAGGTCGGTCGACAATTTGTCGACCGAGCATCCGCAACGGTCACATTCCAGACGCGCCACTCGGCCATCCAACGGTCGACTTGCAACGGTCATATCCCAACGGCTCATTCTCGGTCGAGCAATTGTCGACCGACACTGTCTCGGTCGAACATTTGTCGACCGGAAGTGTGTCCGATGTTAGGTCTGTTTAGATTCTGTCGGTCGAGAGAGGGGGGGCTGACCGAGAGGTTTTCGGTCGAAGAATTCGTCGACCGACAGACTTACTGAGTACGAATTTTTAAGCTGATTTTTAATGCAAATGATAGACTAATTTTGTAGAGCATATATATATTTTCTAAGGGAGTAATATTTTGTTTTTATTATTGACAATAATGGAACAATTTTTGTGACCATAAATTAATTGTGCTTTTAATCACAATAAAATGATATTCAATTAGTTATTGTGTCAAACTTATTTTAGGTCGATTTTGACTACGACCATAGCGCCCCTTGGTCAAATTTCATTCTAACCAAGAGGCAAGTTTGCAGATTTTCAAATTTAATATATCGAGTATAGTATCTGCATAAAATTTGATTAAGTATCAAGTTGAAGCATAATACTATGTGTTGCAAACAATAACATATTCAATTATCATTGTCTATGTGTACCAAGTAGTGAAAGCATATCCATGATGTAATGATAGAACAATGACAACATATAATGATAATTCTATCACATGATTTGTATATGAATAGACCAGAAAATACTTTAAGAAAAAATCATGTGAAAATAGAAATTTTCTTTTCATTGAACTAAGCATAATTTTAGTTTACACTATCATAATTACTCAAAAGGATCTCAAACATTTGGTCCAAGCATTTCATTCATTGATCTCATCAAGAATTAACACCTTACCAAATTTGTACTTCATCTATGATAATCTTGAACACTTCAAGATATTCATATTGTTATTTCTCTAAACACCATTAGAAGTATTAGCATCTGTTCCAATAGGTATGTAAATACATCACATGTATTATACCTAATAAGATAATCATTCTCCCACTACCTTTAGTGAAGATTGATTAATCATGTCCAAGATATTCATGTCTCTTACTGGTTCTCTAACCAAAAGAGTCTAGATTTATCCATCATATGGAAACTACAAATGAATTTCTCATGATTGATGCTAATTTGATTGTTTGAGTTATCTATAACTTTTAGGTATCATCTTATGCATATCAAATACCACAAGATAAATAAGGCATTGCCACAAAGATCATATCTTTAAGATTGAAAACTCAACTTTATTAATTGCCATCATTGTCATACAATATGCAAAAATAAAGTGTTTCTATCTATTGGAAAATATGAAATAGCAGTTCATAACTGTATTACATGCATTATAGGCTGAAAATAAACGAAAGTACTCCTATCTATGAAGGCAACACTTGCCCCATTTTGAGTGCTTTACACTTTACATCTTGGTATCATATACCTCAAAAAGTGTTACAAGTTTACTTTCATGACACCTTTAAGTAGAGACTTCAGTCGCCTCCTTCTTCTTTTGTTCTTCCAGATAGAGAGGACAATTCCTTTTCCAATGTCCTGGTTTTTGACAATGGTGGCAATTTCCTTTCTTGGTCACGCCTCCCTTGGCCTTGAGAGCTGAAGATGGCTTGGACTCCTGGCTAGCTTCAGAACCTTTCATAGCTTTGCCCTTGCCCTTGCGCTTGGACTTGCCTTTCTTGCTCATGATCACCATCATAGCCTTAGGATTGTCCTTCTTCATCTGTATCTCGGCTGTCCTCAACATGCCCAACAACTCTGACAGTGGCCTATCAAAGTTGTTCATGTTGTAGTTCATCACAAACTGACTGTAAGATTCTGGCAACGATTGCAGTATCACGTCAGTAGCCAACTCTTGGCTCAGTGGAAATCCCAGTCTCTACAGGTTCTCCACATACCCAATCATCTTGAGTGTGTGAGGATCAACTGGATCTCCTTCTATCATGACGCACTTGAACAGCGCCCTAGAAACATTGTATCTCTCTTGCCGTGCCTTATCTTCATACATGTTCCTGAGATGCTGAATCATCTGTATGACACCCATGTTCTCATGCTGTCTCTGCAACTCATGGTTCATTGAACATAACATCAAGCACTTTGCATCAATGGCATCATCAGCATGCTTCTTGTAAGCATCCCTTTCTGCCTTTGGTGCATGAGGAGCGGGTTCCTCTGGAATTGGAGTATCCAGGACATAGAGCTTACGCTCTTGAGTGAGAACAATTCTCAATGTCCGATACCAGTCGTGGAAGTTTGTCCCATTTAGCTTGTCCTTGTCAAGGACCGATCGCAAAGAAAAGTTATTGTTGTTTATTGTCATTTGAACTACAAAAGGAAATATGCAATTTTAGTCCAAAACTCATTTTTGACTTGTTTGATTGATTTGAAAATTTGACGATATAATTAGGCCTTTAACTAATTATCGCTCCCACTATTTTACTTCAAATTGATAGCCCTCACCATCAATTCGGAAGATTGCAGCGTACAACCTTCTAGTGGGCAAGATCCTAAAATCCTCTAAGTCATGGACCAGCTAGGGCTGTCACCCACAACATAGATCTCTCAGGTAGGCAACTTTTGCCAATTCCATCATATGCAACTCTTGATAAGATGTCATATGCAACACCTGCCATGATCATCTCCATGCCTCAAGGTGCTAGATCCTATCTAGGTCACCTTGTTAAGTCCGACCCAAAGCAAATACAATGAATATGCACCCTGCTTGGGCAGACCCACACATTCTTCCTTCACGCTTCAACGAGATAGACGGTGCACCACGCTTGGGCGTGCCCACACTTGGTCGATCAAGTTTTTCACGTGTGTCACATTTGGAAGGCATCTAAAACCTAATATTTAATGAGGGATTTGGTTTTTATATACATATACATATACATATCCAATCACCACGATACATAGTACGTATCATATACATGCTATATCCCACAGAAAACATGCACAAACGATAAAAAGCGATGATTATGGCCATCCTAATGTGATTCCTCGAGCCAAGAGGAATCACGGTCATCTAGGTCTACATCACATGCAACCTGTACAAGATGAAAATCTGTGCTTTGCCTTTGGAGTAGATCAATTCATCACATGAACGTCTTTCCCGGCCCGGTCGTCTGGGTGCCACCAGCCGATCGGTTGGCTCCTCCAACCGATCGGTTTGCCTGGTCATCGTGCATCTCTTCATGGCCGCCACCCGCTCGTCTCGCTCCTCGAACCGGTCATCAACCGATCGGTTCACTCCTTGAACCGGTCGTCTGGAACTTCAACCGATCGGTTCATGCCTTGAACCGATCGTCTCAGCTGTCGTCTCGATGTCCTCCGGTCTTTGACATAATAGGAAATAAAATTATATTCTAAAATTACATTGCATAAAAGGGAAAACCCCGAGTTACATTCGGGGGGAGAAAAGGTAGGAAAGAATCTCGAATTATTTCGAGTTACATCAGGAATAGGAGAAGGAAGATCGGTGCGCAGACCGAGATGCAAGCAACCACACACAACCACACACAGATAGGGTTTATTGGCCATAATCACGCTATACATCCACCACAAAACTCGTTTAAGGGCGACGCATATCGAGTGCATTAATAATACATATCATATATGTAATTGGGATTTGTGGATTTAGGATTGGACTTGCATAAAACCAATTTTATTCGCATCGTATGCAATAAATAAAGGCGACAAACCAAAATCGATCATATCGATATTCCTAAAATATAGAACAGTTGACGTGGCTCTGATACCAGTGTAGGGTTTTAAGGGAGGCAGAGAAGGCAGCGGAAACAAAAATTTTCCCCCCAAACCCAGGACAAGGAAACGTGTCAACGTCTATATACTAGGAAATGATGGTTTTTGGAATCATACCTTGCCCGAGGCTTGCTTGGTGACAATACCTCACGCTATGCACGGTCTTCAACTCTGGTCTTGGACGACGTCTGTGCAGCTCCTGGTCACACCGGGACTGACGACTCCTACTCGCACCGGACTGTCGAATGATAGTTTTCCTCCTGAGCGATAGTGACCTCCCACCTCTGTAGTAGTCCACACGGACCACCTGGAACTCCACACTCCTTGTCTCACAAGGAAGTGGAAGGAGTCACACCCTCCTGTTGACGTACTAGTCGCCAACACACTCTCCTGCTGTCAGTTGCAACTGCAGTTGTCCTTCCCTTGATGCACCTCCTTTTGCAGGAAGCACTTGCTCGGGCTCTCTCTCGGTTACCAAAAACAGAGAGAATGACAACTTTGCAGAGCAACTGATTGCACTGAGTTGTTGTACTTTGAGAATCCCCCAATACACCTATATATAGGAGGGTCATGGGACAGGGTTCTCTATCCCAGACAATGCGGGACTAAAAGCAGGAGTAGAAGGGTTCGAGATTTTCCACAAAAGCAACCAACTCGCAGCCTGAACCGATCGTTTCACTCCTGAACCGATCGTTTGGGACCCTTGAACCAATCGGTTCACTCCTGAACCGGTCAGTTGGGGTTCCAGGTTGGTTCCCGATTGACTTTCCTTCTTTTGTATCTAATTGGTATCGAATACCAATCCTATTCCCAATCAAATTGGGCAATTGAAACGAAAGGAAAATTCTCACCGACCTGACTTTCCCAAGTTGCTCGGTTGCACCATTTGAACCGATCGGTTCAACACTTGAACCGGTCATTTGACCCTGGACTTGAGCTGATCGGTTCAAAATTTGAGCCGACCGGTTCAGCAACCTCAGCCGACCGGTTCAACACTTGAACCGATCGGTTGGGAGTGCAGATTGTGCAGAATTAGTCAATTGCTATTTCAATCAATCTGATACTCCAATCAACGTGTCCAACACCTTTGAACAATATGATATTGAGCTATCAATTGATTGAGTGTTTAATTAAACTACTAAACTCCTTTAGTAATCAATCTAAACCTTGCTTGTGGACAAAACTCCTCTTCCAGGTTAAATCCTTCGTGTGTGACCCTACAGGTCCATTTCACGTTGGCAGTGAAAGTCCATAACACTTATGACTTCACAAGCAAAGAGCGGTGCCTAGTCACACATCAGTGCTACCCAAGTGAAAGTAGAAAGTTGGAGAACAACTTTCAATCCTACAATCCGTGAATGGTGTTACAACGAGTGTATAATTCCTTTGTCACTGATATCCCGAATGAACTCGAGGTACGGAACATTCATCCTGTCAACGTTCATTCAATTTCTTGATCTCAGAGTAGACTGGAAGAGATATGTATGACATCAATATCACATACTGATTCACACATGCGTGCACGCCTTTCTCAATCCTACTCATCAAGTGGCCATGGATATCAAACTCCCTCAGGAGGGACAAATCCCATATCTATCACTCACCCCTCAAAAGCCCCATGTGTCAAAGCCACCCAATCATCACCTTTATAACAACCCATGTTTCAGGATTGCGTTTGATGATGTCAAAGTATACCCAACGACATGTGTTGAGTGTAGTGATGTTAGGTCTAAGAATCACACTCACCACCATCACTGTGAGTACTGACTGTGACTACCATGTCATGGTTCCATGTGTCAAACTCACGGTGGGTCTGTCTGGTACACTTGTTCTCTAACAAGTACCTATGTGTTTGGTTTGATATCTCTATATCATGACTAATGAGATTCTGTCATCAACCAACACCACAATCTAGTCTTGTGTGTCATTACCGTCTATCTACCTTCCACAATGACATCCGACTAGGGACATAACAAGAATGTACAAACTCTTAGCATCCGTATGATCTCATCGTTCAGGTCCTCAACCTGAAGGCATACATCATTGAGTATTGTCATTCTCTAGACATTCAATCTGTTCTATCACTATCTCATATGACTGAACCAGAAAGAATTGGAAGCTTGCCTTTGTTGTTTATCAAATCAATCTTGATGTATCCCACCAATTATCCCATGATTGTCTCTCAGGGCATACATACCAACAAACATTATACAGGTAATCAAGGTGATCATAAACACATGTACTATCATGGCAAGATACATAGATGTAATCTACTATCACAATTACCATCAAGCATGACAATGTTACTATCAAAACCCAACGTGATTCATGAACAAGAGCTAGCGTATAGATTTCCATAAGAGACAAGACCCTCACTAGAAGCAACCACTACCCTCACAAGAAGTGTGACGGGTAGGGCAACCTCACTAGAGGTGGTATCAGGAAGGGCACTCTCCCCTATCGCCCAACCCTCAACTCATGCCGGTTAGGCAGACCAACACATATCGGCCAAGCACTAGGGTGTCGGGCATCCAAGGCATAACGGGCAACATCATATCGTGCAACTAGGCTCAAGGGCATGTCGGGCAATGCAACGTCGTGCAACACAGGGTATTAGGTGCAACATTTAGTTTACAAACACAAGCCTTTTACATAGTGTAGATGAGTCTTGCTATATAGTATATGATTTTAAAGATAAAGGAAAAAGTCTGGTTTTCAAACACATGGATGGACCAGTTCGTATTCTCGAAAGTTAATATGAAAAAATTGTATTCAACCCCCGCGTGCGTTCTTATGTAGTACAATATATTATTTTAAAAAGCAAAATCAACATTGTGGTATACATAAACAAGGACCAATTTGTAATTAACAAAAATATAGGCATTACTTTTAAGAAAGAGGCACCGATCAATTTTTTAGTTGATCCACGAGAGGGGAGATCAACACATAGACCGACTGATATCTTAATCTTTGGATGGGTTGGAGGAAAGCATAAATGTGTGGTTCTGACTGGGGTTTCTCTTCTTATGGGCCTGAATGGTGGGGTTTTTAGTGTTGGAAAAACTGCTCTCAAAGTTTCCTTTGCCAAAGTAGCCAAGCATGAGAAAGCGTGCCTTGACAATCAACACATTTTTGTACCTTTTGGGCTTGACACTTTTGGTTTCTTATCACCTGAGGCTATGGAACTTCTCAAGAGGGTTCAAAACTTTATGCATAGTAACATCATGACCCCCAGTCTATGGATGTAATATTTCAGAGGATATGTTTTTCTATTCAGAAAGGATTGTCGACATAACTTGTTGCCCGTCTTCCTTCCACATTGATGTAGTTCTCTCTATATATAATGCAATACCAGCTAAATCTTACAGAAAATGAATAAAAAAACGTTGCATTGCCCCCTACACGTGCTTTCTTTTATACTATAGAAGAGTCTTGTTATATAGTATATGATTAAAAAAAAAGACAAAAGTATAGGTTATACGCATAGCTAGGGATCAATTTGTAATTCCAAAATAATGTGAGAAATTTCATTCAGACCTTGCATGTAGGGATGGGCATAGGGTCGGGCTATACTGAGTTTTCTCTGTCCCAAACCCAAAACCACATTTTAAATGGGGTTGCGGACCGGGTTTGGGTCCGGATAAAATTGAAAAATGTCAGCCCATACCCGACCCATATAAGAATGTTGGGTTTCGGGTCGGGTTCGGGTTTGCCCATATAACATCAAATTAGCATATCAAATTTTACTAGATTTAACTTGCTACCATGAAAACTAAATTAGCATGATATATATATTTTATGATCAACCTTCAAAAAGTCATATACTTTATGATCTATGTAGACGAAATATGTATACGTATACCATAGTTGCGAGTCCTGTTTAGCAATGAAATGGATATTGAAAGAGCAACAATTCATTTTCTCATATATATGAATTTATGAGAATTAAAAAAATCAGTGAAATCTACAATTTTGTCATTTTTTGCTTCCTCATCCTATATGCCATACAATGAAATGGGTGTTGGAAGGATAAAAGATCATTTGTCTTCTACATGTGGGCATATGGGCAAAAAAATAAGCAGAATCTACTATGCATTGAGCTAGTTGCTTCTTTATTTTTCTTCAATGAGCTAATGACATGACTTTTCTGAGTGTTATATATAGGGGTGGCAACTCAAGTTTTTGGGTCAATTTCAAGTCATTTTGGCGGCGTTGCAAATCAAAGTATGGATGTCATATTTTATTCAGTTGTTAATATATACATAGTTAAGCAGCAAAAGGTTCTATTTAATGACACAATGAGATCAAAATAAAGAAATCAAGTATGATAAAGAAATCAAGTATGTTTATCCATGTCAATAGTGGTTATCTTACTAGTACTTATTCACTGATCATGGGAATTGATTGCAGATTATCCATGTTGCCATTGGTTGGATACGTACTACATATTACATTAAGAAATCTATATATTTTTCTTTCGAGACAAACATAGATCTATATGTACATAGCATCCAATCTGGGCATTCGGATTTTCAGCCTTGGTCTTACCTGAGCCTGTACCAAACTCAAGTAAAATATGAGTTTAAATTTTAGACCCGGCCCACCAATACTATAAATCAAATTCAAGTCTGGACGGGATTATACGGGATGAGTCTCGGGTCGGATCGGGCAGCCCGACCCGATGCTCATCCCTACCTGCACGGGCTAGATCTGGTCCCTCTTGCCGGCCTTCTTAACGCTATGGCGATGTATCATGTATGCCTGTTCAGTGTCTACCTGAATCGTTCGTACAACAATTATCATTGAAGGCAAACTGACAGCGAAATGGCGTCATGTTTGACTCGTACACACACAGAAAAGTCAAGCAGGCAAACCACAGAACTGAAAATACATTTGAATTCACTTGAATTGCCTCGAGAGAGAATCACAATATTAAGACAGCGGAAGGCAACACTGTTTCAGGGTATCAGTGAAGACCTCCTCATTCCTCAACCATTTTGTTTGATCCACTTATTTCCTTCTAAACATTTTCCCGATTGACATGAGTGACCCGTAAATAGTAATTTCGGGTTCGGATCGAGGAAGTATGATCCGAAATTATTTTCGGATCGGGTTCAGATTAAGTGTATTTGATCTGACCCGAATTGACCCGAAATAAGACCCGTTCAACCCGGACTGATTGCCACCCTTAACTCCATGTCACCTGATCCCCAAAACCACTTGCCTCCATCTAAGATCACTGTACCCCGGGCTTTGCGCCTAAGACGCTAGAAACGCGCGTGAAACCCCTCACCGTGTAAATCACTCATTTTTAATTTGGTCTCTCTCCTTTTTATTCCTTGTCGGCCTTGTCAGCGCGATGGCGCGCGACGTAACCGTGTTCGGTATCCATCTCAATCATCCATACAAAAAAGTCGCGGACAAGTCATATGGACTACAGAACTGAAACTAAATCTAAATTCACTTGCAATTGCCCTCGGAATCCAAATATACATCAGTAACATCAGTATGAATATCTTTATATATCCCCCTATATTAAGACCTCAAGGCCAGAACAGTTTCAGGATACGAATCAATACTCCCTCATTCCCCAACCATTTTAATACACCTGTTGCCTTCTAAACATTTTCCCGATTGACATGAGTGACCAAACAACGAGCTATCACTATGCCTACTACATCCGAGCACAAGAGAAAGCAGAGACCGAAGAGAGGTTGAAGAAGCCACTACCATGGATTGGTCTGTACATAGCCGGAGCGTCTCTTGTTTGTGCCATCGCCATGACCTTGGATCTCTTATTTAGCCTGGGCCGACGGAAGCTCTGGGTGGCCCCAAAGTTCTTCACCCTTAACGCCGCTACTCTCACACTGCTTGCGGTGGCCACTAAGCTCCCAACTGACATCACGACCACCACGGACAGCTTAATCGAATATATGACCAAGCTTTCTGGAATCGTCCTCATATGTGTTGTCACCACGTACATCATGCCTTGCCTTGGCCTAATGGGCGATGTGAGCCTTTTGTCAAACGTCATCGCCCTTGGCATCCTGGTGATCACCATTTTCGTGGACGTCTGGATTCAGATATACACCAAAGTGTTCGGCGTCAATGTCATCTTTGGTTTGAATGCAGCGTTCTCGATTCTCATGTTAATGAAGCTTATCATATTTGTTTCCTACTCGCTCACCGTCACCACCACGAGAGAAGCGTTTAGGCAGCAGTATGCTAAAAAAGAGACGATGATTGTCCAGGAGACGACGATTAGCCGTCGATCTGAAAATTTCACGCCAAAGAAGATGGAGGTGTTGATAAAAAAGTACTGGTTGATGGCACTTACTTCTAGCCCAGATTTCACGGTGTTAAGCTCGGGTATGTGTTTCCTTTCAGCCATGCTAGATTGCATGACGATCCTGGTTTTTATCGGTCTCGCTTTTTATGTATTGGTGGTGGACAAGAAAAGCCTCCTCCAATCAAATTACCAGTGGTCCACTCCGGTGATCCTTATAATCCAATTGTCTGCTACGTCACTAGGCACAGTTGCTTCACTGCTACGCGTAGTAAAATCACAACCAAGCACCAGTTTCACCAGCTGCAAGGGGTTGTTCAAAATAGAAAGCCACTGGGTTCTCTTGCTGAAAAGGTGGAAGGAAGCCCCGCTGCCGGCCGACTGGGGAAGGCTAGTGGGGATAACCATGCGAAAGGTCATCTTTCACACAAAATACGTGGCGGTTAGTGTTCTCTTCTTTTGGATGTGGTTCCTAAGAATTCTGTGGTGGATCACCATCGGATGGGCCTGGAAACTAATCAAAATGTTACCTCCGTCTCGCAAACAAGATGATGTAGACAAAGAACTAGTTCATTATGTCTTGCTCATTGAAGAAGAGGAGTGCGCTAATTCTCTCGCAGAAGAGATCGTGCGCGGGTGGCACGAATTTCCCATGAGATGGATGGACAGAGGAAGAAAAAATCAATCTTCCAAACTACTGGATTTTATAAACAAGGAGTGCACACGATTAGACGATTATAGAAGATTGAAACTGCACCACAACGGGCTCTTCGCACCGCTCGAAATAGGAAACTGGGAAGACCAACAACTCTCCAGGTGCTGGTCTTTACCTCTTGCTACGCTGGCTGCCATAGCCCGGGCCATTGCAACTAATTCAAATGAGAAGGAAACCGTCTTGGAGTTGATGAACAGAATAGGCGAGGGACTCAAATATGCAAGATTCGTGGATAAGCATCTTGGAAGGGGGGAGACCTTTATGAAGCAGCTCGAAGCAGCGGATGTTGTGTGGGAAGGTGTCGAAGTGCGTGGATGTTGGCATGGTGTGGACCTTGAGACGTCCAATGAAAGGAGCACGATCGTCGGAAAACTCAAAACCACTGCCAGCAAAATTGAGATGGAGAAGAGTCCCGAGTGGCCTTTGAGATTGCCAGCGGCCATCAGCATGAATGCTGTTCTCACAACATTCAAGATTGACCAAAGAGCCTTGGAACAAACTGCTAATCTTCTGGGAGAGTTGGAGAAAACCGTGGCATACCTTCTTGGTGGTTGTTTTATCAATCTTCCACAAGCGATTTTCACTCAGTGTTCATCCGGAATGTTTGGAGATAGAGAGGATGCTGTGAAAGATGCAGCCCTGATTCTCGGTGAGGCGGAAGAGATTCTGGAGTGGTTTTCTGAAAAAGAGGAGCTAAAGTCATTCTACTCAGCTCAGGGGGCAATAATGCCTCTTCCATTCAACATTGAAGACAGTACGTCTTCTGCTGACGGTGTGTAATGATATATATATGCATTGCTCTTTTTGTTCCTAGATCGTAACTATGCAGACCAAGAATAAGTAAAAGCACGGACCGAGCACCAGAAACGGCATGTCAATTTGAATATCATTTCTAATAGTCTGTAGCTATTAAGTTCTTGTTTTAGTTAGGTAGAGATCCTTACTCCGTGAGTCAATAGCTCACGCTGCTAGTTCAAGTTCTAATAAAAAGCCTGATGCTAGTAGAATTTAAAGCTAAGTGTGGAGCAACGGATAGGGTCATATTATATGTTAATATATTCATAATTGGTGTCTCTATTTTAAGTCTCCTGAGTACTCTATGGGGTCTTGGTTTGAGAGCATATATATTATAAAAGTGTTTTAGTGTTGTTTGTACCAGAGCGCATAGTATTTTATACGCACATGACATTGAATTTGTCCAAAGTATTTATGTTTTTTAGATGTTGAACACAAATCTTATCTCGCCAGAAATATTTTGTGACTAATCCAAATGTTGTCATCTAGTTATTTACTCATCTTAACGCCAAAACTCTTTTTCATTCAAAAGAATATCAAAAGAGATAACTGTAATTAATCCCCAAAGTAGACAACATTGTGAAAAAATTATCAAAGTAGACGAGTTTCAAGAGGATACAAATCAATACTCCCTCATTCCCCAACCATTTTGATCCACTTGTTGCCTTCTAAACATTTTCCCGATTGACATGAGTGACCAAACAACGAGCTATTACTATGCCTTAATCCGAGCAGCAGAAAAGGAAGAGAACTTGAAGAGGCCACCACCATGGATCAGTCTGTACATAGCCGGAGCCTCTCTGGTTTGTGCCATCGCCATGTCCTTGGATCTCCTATTTAGCCTCGGCCGACGGAAACTCTAACTCTGGGTCTCCCCAAAATTCTTCACCCTTAACGCCTCTACTCTCTCACACTACTCGCAGTGGCCACTAAGCTCCCATGTGACATCACGACCACACCGAACAGAGGTATGGAAGAAATGACCAAGCTTTCTGGAATGGTTTTCATATGTGTTATCACCACCTACATCATGCCTTGCCTTAGCCTCATGGGCGATGTCAGCCTTTTGTCAAACGTCATCGCCCTTGTTATTCTGGTGATCACCATTTTCGTGAACGTCTGGATTCAGATATACACCGGCATGTTCCTGGATTATATCCTTTTCGGTTTGAATGTAGCGTTCTCGATTCTCATGTTAATGAAGCTTATCATATTTGTTTCCTACTCGCTCACCGTCACCACCACGAGAGAAGCGCAGCAGTATAACAAAAAACGACAACTAGCGGTGGATTTGACAATTTCACGCCAAAGAAGATGGAGGTATTGATAAGAAAGTACTGGTTGATGGCACTTACTTCTAGCCCCGATTTCACGGTGTTAAGCTCTGGTTTGTGTTTCCTTTCTGCAATGCTAGATTGTATCACGATCTTGGTTTTCGTTGGTCTGGCTATTGCTATCTTGGTGTTCAATGGATTGAAAGCTAGTTCAAATTACAAGTGGTCCACTCAGGTGATCCTTATAATCCAATTGTCCGCTACGTCACTAGGCACAGTTGCTTCACTGCTACGTGTTGTAAAATCCCAACCAACCACCAGTTTCACCAGCTCCAAGGCTTTGTTCAAAATAGAAAGCCACTGGGTTCTCAAGCTGAAAAGGTGGAAGGAAGCCCCGCTGCCGGCCGACAGGGGAAGCTAGTGGGGAAGACCCTGCGAAAGGTCATCTTTCGCACTGAGTACAGGCAGTTGGTGTTCTTTTGGCGTTGCATGTCATACTCATTATTTCCTGCAAGCTCTTTCTCTTCGTTTGGATGTGGTTCCTACGTGGTGGACCACCATCGGATGGCCCTGGACTCTAATCAAGAACTCGTGTTGGTCTCCCAAACAAAATGATGTAGACGAAGAACTGGTTGATTATGTCTTGCTCATTGAAGAAAAGGAGAGTGCTAATTCTCGCGCAAAAGAGATTGTGCGCGGGTGGCATGAATTTCCAAAGAGATGGATCGAGGAAGGAAGAAAAAACCAGCCTTCCAAACTACTGGATTTTTTAATGAAGGAGTGCACACAATCAAAAAACTTTACAGGATTGAAGCTGGACTACAACGGGCTCTTGGTATCCTCCGAAACAGGAAACTCGGAAAGCCAACAGCTCTCCAGGTGTTGGTCTCTACCCCTTGCAACGCTGGCTGCCATAGCCCGGGCCATTGCAACTAATTCGGCGGAGAGGGAAACCGTCTTGCAGTTGATGAACAGAATATGCGAGGGACTCAAATATGCAAGATTCATCGATAAGAATCTCAGGAGGGAGGAAACCTTAATGAAGCAGCTTGAAGCAGTGGATGTTGTGTGGGATGGTGTCGAACTGCGTGGCTGTTGGCACGGTGTGGACCTTGAGACGTCCAATGAAAGGAGCACGATCTTCAGAAAACTCAGAACCACCGCCAACAAAATTGTAATGGAGAAGAGTCTCGAGTGGCCTTTGAGATTGCCAGCGGCCATCAGCATGAATGTTGTTCTCACAACATTACAGCTCGACCAAAGAGCCTTACAGCAAAGTGCTAATCTTCTAGGAACGTTGGAGAAAATTGTGGCATACCTTCTTGGTGCCTGTTTTATCAATCTTCAGCTAGCGATTTTCAGTCACTGTTCATCCGGAACGTTTGGACATAGAGAGGATGCTGTGAAAGATACAACACTCAGAGGCGGAAGAGATTCTGGAGTGGTTTTCTAAAAATCAGGAGCTAAAGTCATTCTACTTAGCTCCGGAGGTGACAATGCCTCTTCCATTCAACATTGAAGACAATACGTCTAATGCTGACCATGTGTGTATATATATAGAGAGATCCTTATTCATCGGGTCAATAGCTGACACTGCTAGTTCAAGTTCTAATAAAAAGCCTGATGCTAGTAGAATTTGAGGCAAGTGTGGTGCAACGCAGAGGGACATGTTATGCTTATATTTATAATTGGTGTCCCTATTTAAAGTCTTTTGAGTACTCTATTGGGTCTTGGTTTGAGAGCGCATGTATTATAAAAGTGTTTTTGTGTTGTTTATACCAGAGCGCATATGGGATTCAGATATACACCGGCATGTTCCATGAAGAAATCGTGTATTTAGTTTTCAATGTGGCGTTCTCGATTCTCATGTTGATGAAGCTTATCATATTTGTTTCCTACTCCCTCACCGCCATCGCCACGAGAGAAGCGTCTGTGCAGCTGTATGATAAAAAACACAAAGATTGTCCAGGAGACGACAACTAGCGGTGGATTTGAAAATTTCCCGCCAACAAAAATGGAGGTGTTGATAAAAAGGTACTGGTCAATGGCACTTAATTCCTGCCCCAATTTCACTATGTTAAGGGCCCGTCTGGTTGGGCATCAAATGAAAACACGTTTTGCAACTAATATCTACGTCTGGTTGGATGCAGTTGTAACGAACAGCAGGAAAATGAAGTACACCGTGAAACCATAACCACTAGATTCCTGTATCAAATCAACCACGCCCTATATCAGCGCAGTTCGGTTTCATCAGTCGGACGGGAGCGTAGCATCACACAATCCAATTTGCGGTAATCTGTCCCAAATTCCGTATCGTTAAGCCCTGCATGTATCTAACTTTCAGCTTTGCCTATGGTAAAATGACCGCAGGTCATCACATCTACTAAGTACGTACAACCAAAAAAAAAAACAAATGAACTCTTGAACTTGGATCTGCTTACAACCAAATAACGGTTGCGTAGTTTATTTTCTCGTGTTTAATTTCTTGTTTTATAACTCATATTTTGAGATAAAACTAGGCCCAACCAAACATGCCCTAAGCTCGGGTTTTCATCACACTTGTGAATTTTTTCATCACACTCGTTACCTTTTTATTGGTGGTAAAGGGTCGCTTGAAAGCCGAATTAATTTACAAGTCGTTCACTGCCTTGATCCTTACATTCCAAATGTCTGCTAGGTCACTAGGCTCGGCCTGTCTGGTTGCCAGCGGTTGGAAGCCAGCAGGTGAGTTTAGAAACAGGAATAGGAGAATTATTTTTGACATATTTTTTCTACCAACATCCATACTCCAACATCGGGAATACGCAAAACACTCACTATTTACACCTTTTACACTAGTACAGAAATGGTCTGTAGCGTCAGTTTTTTAAAGCCTGCAGCGTCACTTTTTATTCGACGCCTAGGTGGGCGTCGCTACAGAAATTGGTCTGTAGCGTCGGATTATGTAATCAAATAAAACCGACCTTACAGAGTAAACACCGACGCAAGATGTTGTAAAAATTCTAACCTAGGCGAGAAAAAAGGAGCCTGTAAGGTCGGTTATTTCATAAAAACCGACCATGTAAACGTTCTCGGTCGAGGGTCGGTTTTTATGAAATAACCGACCCTAAAGATTGAATATCATTTCTTTGATAACTCTCGGTCGAGAAAATTGTCGACCGAAAACATTTCGGTCTCGACCGAGAACTTTCAATAAGGTCGGTTTTCTGAGAAAACCGACCCTATAGATTGAATAAAAATATTTCAGTGTAAGTGTCGGTCGACAAACTTCTCGATCGATAATATTTCGGTCGAGAAGTTTGTCGGCCGAGTCTTACACTGAAATGTTTTATTCAATCTTTAGGGTCGGTTTTTTCAAAAATCCGACCTTATAAAGGACATGTAGACTCGGTTTTTTACAAAAACCGACGGTAGAGGTTATCTTTCGGTCAAAATTTTCTCGACCGAAGAGTACACTGAATTCAATATGTAGGGTCGGTTATTTAAAAAACCGACGCTAGAAGTTACGATTTTTTTTAAAAAAATTTCTGCAGAAATTGATATAGAACAGAAGAACAAGAAGATTCATATATTCTGGGAGAGGGGAGCATTGATGCTCAACCGTCACCATTCAAAACCACACATTCATAACAAAAATGATAATAAATATCATAATTTTACAAAATGATAGAGTGCAAGTCTGAGATGACATATTACAAAAGTAAAAATATGAAAGAGTAGTACTCAAACCACATACATAAATGGAGCCGACATATTTAATCCAATGCTATTTCGACTTCACTTATAAAACACTCTGACCACTCTTCTCGGAATTCATTCAAATCCACATGTGTGTAAGGCTGAGTTGTAAAGATCTGTAACAGAAAATGCACATGCTAATATTTTATAAAAATGACTATAATCACTTGTAAATTTATGATGTTACACTACTACAGAAACCGCCTTTGGCGTCGGTTGTTTAACCGCTTTTGGCGTCGGTGTCTGGCCGACGCCTATGCGGGCGCCGCTAAAGGTCGAACACTTCAGCGTCGGTTTTTCACCCGACGCCTATTTAAACTAAAAGCGTCGGGTGTTTATAAACAATCGACGCCAAAAGCGTTCGCGCCACAGAAAACGGTGACATCTAGGAAAGCCCTTTGGCGTCGGTTGTCTACTAAAAGACCGACGCCTACATGTATTAGAGACCAAGTACTGCTTTGGTCACATCAGGCGTCGTTCCTTTACAAAAACCCGACGCTGTAGGTCTGTGCTGACGGTTATCTGTAAATAACCGACGCCTATATCTATTTTTTTTTTTCATATCAGTTTGCAGGCCTGCTGTGGCTGGTCAGCAGGATGAGAACCTGCAGTTCAGTTTTCTGAACTGCAGGTTTATGACATCCATTGATATCAGCCTACAAATAGGCCACAAACCTGCAAAATTAACAAAAAAAGATTCACACAAGTAGATACATTCAGACATCAATTCAATTCTCACTTTCACACATATAGAATCATTCAAATATATGTTTTAACATTCAGAAACATTCATTTACAAAGTATCATTCAACATCACTATCAACATCCCAATTATATCTTACAATTGCCACTGTTTGTATGGCTATTGTCCATTCTTCTCTTACTTCATTTAATGCTTCCCTCGTATATGGAGCATGTACATTTTTTAAGTGTTTTCCTATAGTGTGGTCGGTTTTAAACACCTGCAAAGAGAATGATGTATATATATAAGTAATAATATAAAAATAAGATTGATATATTTCATACTAACTAATGAGACTATATATAATACCTCATGTATGGTATCGATGTCTTTCTTTGCCTGTGTATGGTATAGAATTTGTAATCTACAAAATAGAATTGCAAATAATAATAAATCACGCATAAATCTTTCCATATCAAGTCTTTCTTCGCCTGTGTATATTCAGAAACTTACTTGACACAAGGTATATGGATGTATAAACAAGATCTCACCTGTTTCTTCTTGGCTTATGTGGTGTTTTGTTACATTGGTAGGTGTTACTCTCCTCCAGTATCTCCCTCGGTCCCTCCACAGACTGGCGGTGTATATATGTCCTGCCATGAACTCAGTTGTTCCTCACCTGCCTACTACCATTCCCTCACAGACTCCTGTGCGGAGAGGGACATTCCAACTCAAGATATCGTCTTCCGTTTCCTCCTCCGCAGCAATATCCTTATCTCTGAACGTTTCTCACAGGATTTTGAACCCCTTCCTTCCCTCTACTACATCGAAGCCATGCCGCAGTTGAACCCTTTCGCCGAGCCCTACCCGGCCAAGCAGGCGTCGCCTGAAGTACCACCGTCGTCGTCGTCTCCACCTCCATCGCAACTTGCTGTGCTAGTCCTGGCAGTTTATCACCCCACATGCCTTCCTCCCCAGTTCCTGCCGCTAGACGACCACACAATGGATCCAAGAGGATATGCAGGCGTTCGCCAAAGACCACACAATGGATCATGGTACACCTTTAAAAATGCTCATGTATCGTTCAAAGGGATACATCCAATGCAAGAAAATAGGTCCCAACATTTTCACTTCCCTAGTCAAGTGGACAACAAGATGTACCATGATATCAAAGAACGAAGGAGGGAAATACATCTCAAGCTGACATAGTGTAACAACCACTTCTCTTTGCAAATTATCGAGAGTATCAGGGTCAATAACTTTGCTGCATAGACTGTTGAAAAAGAAACAAAGTCTGGTAATTGCAAACCTTACATGCTTCGGCAATATAGATCGAATTGCCACGGGCAATATTTGTTGCATTAGAGTGTGACAATCATGAGATTTAAGACCTATCAACTTCAGATCTTTCATTGATACCAATCTACAGATGTTGGATGAGTAACCATGTGACACCTTAACATTTACCAAGCATTCACAAAAAGCTTTCTTCTCCTTTCTAGACAACGTGTAACAAGCGGGAGGTAAGTATGTTCTTTTATTACCCATTTCACGTAATTCTATTAATTCTGACCTTATTCCCATTTCACGTAGGTCCAGTCTGGATTTTATCCCATCTTTAGTCTTACCTGGTATATTTAACAGAGTACCAATGATGCTATCACAGACATTTTTCTCAACGTGCATTACATCGATACAATGCCTGACTGTCAAAGAACTCCAATAAGAAAGATCCCAAAAGATTGACTTCTTCTTGAATGAAGAATTGTCACTCCGTGTGGCCTTACTACATTGTGATTTCTTACCAAATTCATTGAAAATGTCTTTTACTCTTTAATAAACAACATCCCCTGGTATAGGTTTAGGTGCACTCCGTTCATCATTCCATCCATTGAATGCTTTGCGCTTCCTACGATACGGATGGAATTTTGAAAGAAACCTTCGATGACCAAGATATACAGTCTTGCCGCCATGTTTTAGTCTTATTGAATCAGTGTTTTCTTCACATATATGACACGCTTTAGCTCCTTTGACACTATATCCAGACAAATTCCCATATGCCGGAAAGTCATTAATAGTGAAAAACAACATAGCGTGCAAACGAAATGTCTCTCTTGCTGAAGCATCATAGGTCATCACACCTTCAGCCTAAAGTTTCTTTAAGTCATCAATCAAAGGTTCAAGATAAACATCGATATCATTTCCGGGTTGTTTAGGGCCCGATATCAACAATGACAACATAACATACTTATTTTTCATACACAGCCAGGGAGGAAGATTGTATATAACAAGCATGACTGGCCAAGTGCTATGTTGGCTGCTCAATGTCCCGTACGGATTCATCCCATCTGTACAAAGCCCAAGTCTTAGATTCCTGACTTCTTCACCAAATTCAGGGTACAATACATCAATCTTCTTCCACTGTGGGGAATCAGACGCATGTCGTAGGATCCCATCATTATTATTCTTAACATCTGCATGCCACCTCAAATTCTTCGCATCTTTCAGATTTGCAAACAAGCGTTGAAACCGTGATATTATAGGTAGATACCACAACACCTTGGCAGGAGAACCAGTTTTGGACTCCCCTGAAGTCGTCAATTTATATCGTGACGCACCACATTTTGGACAATCTTTCAAATCTACATAGTCCTTTTGAAATAATACACAATCATTCGGGCATGTGTGTATCTTTTTGGCCTCCATTCCCATTGGGCACAACATTTTCTTTACCTGGTATGTTGAGATTGGCAGCTCGTTTCCTTCAGGAAGTATTTCTTTCAACAAAGTCAACAATTCAGTGAAGCTTTTGTCGCTCCATCTATTGTTAGCTTTCAACTTATACAATCTCAGCACAGCGCTAAGCTTGGTAAACTTAGCACAACCTGTGTATAACGGTATCTCAGCATCATGCATAATGTTTCTAAAGATAGGAGGTGGATCGGTGTGCTCTACCCCACAACTATCCAGCATCACATCAACGATGTCAGCTGGAACTGGTTCGTTCACATTTACGTCATCGGAGGCAATTTCTTCTTCCACCCAAGCACTGCTATCGACATCTACTGGTTTCGATTTTGAAATCTCTCCATGCCAGTGCCATTCTGTATAGCCTTGTACAATCCCATTGCACATGACATGACTTTTGATTTCCTCACCAGTGTTGACTTTCAAGTTGTTACCGCAATGCCTACATGGACAGTAGAACCTATCTGTAGGTTTTTTCCTATGTTCTTCGGCAAATCTAATAAAATGATCAAGACCAGATATAAACTCTGGGGTGCAACGATTACGAATGGACATCCATGATCTATCCATTCTATGATAAGAGAAAACAAGTATATATTAGGAAACAAGTATATATTAGGAAAAGATTAGGGTATACACTTACATCCTAAGTGTATAATGTGATGTCATTCTTATATATAATAAATGTGTACCACCTATCCCATCCTTGAACACCTAATCTCACTAGTAAGTGTATAATGTGTATTGGGTTTTCAAAAAATTTCGGCAGCATTTCCCCACTGTTCTCTAAGTACATATGTACTTAGAGAACAAACGGGGAAATGCTATCGAAATTTTCTCGAAAACCCAATACACATTATACACTTACATCCTAAGTGAGATTAGGTGTTCAAGAACAGTCCCAAACCGGGGACTATCCAAGATTTACTCCGAATGAGTCAATCTTGGATGGGTTTCTAGGCCAACAAATACATGTGTTGTCATTCTTATATATAATAAATGTCTATAAACTACATGCAACATGGTTAATCCTAATCAACAAAGCATTATTAAATAATAAATCAAGAAATCAATAGTTTCAAACAAAAGGTCTAGGAATCTTTACTAGACATTATCTGTTATAACCATTGGTTTAATAACCCTATTTCCGCATGTACATGTTTATCAACTTTAAAACCCTATAATTCATGAAATCATTCTAATTCAATTTAATATGTTGGGATCACATAATTATATAATGACATCAGAATATATAGAAGAAACATAATTAACATGATTAACAACATGCTCATCAAACTAGGGTTTTCTTGAATATCATCTAATATTTGTGTACTAGACATTAATAAAAAAGTGGATGGCATTGTTTTACTTGATATAGTCATGCATTAATAAAAAGGTGAAACTCCGATTTAAAAACTCTGTTGTTATTTGATAAAAAATAAAACTAGGAATACAGACCTCACCCAACATATGGGGAAAAGGGCATGCCCCAGCATTGTATAATGGTTTCTACTAGTTGAAGCTTATTATAGTATAAGGCAAGCGGGAGTGATGAACTCAATAATGGACAAAGAAGAGGGCATACCGGTCTGGAGAGGAGCTGTGGTCTGCAGACGGCGGCACGGAGTGGGCGACAGTGGTGGAGAGGAGCTGTGGTCAAACCGGCGGCGCGGCGGAGAAGCAGCGGCGGAGAAGCAACTGTGGTCGAACTGGCGGCGGCGCGACGACGGTCGCCGGCGGTGGAGAAGCAGCTTCTGTCGGCCTGGCAGCGGCAGCCGGCGTGGAGGCAGGCGCCGGCGTGGAAGCACCGGAGGAGAAGGCGGCGTGGAGGCACCGGAGGAGAAGGCGGCGCCGGAGAAGGAGGCGCGGCGGCACTGTCTTGGAGGGGTGTGGCGGAGTGGAGGGTCGGGCGACAGCAGAGGGGTGGTTGCGGCGGGAGCAGAGGGTTTAGGCGATGAAATAGAAGAAAGGGGAAGAGTCGGGTGATCGCAGGATATTAAGTTCACCTATAGCGTCGGTTGTTTGTCACAACCGATGCCTAAATCACTTAAGCATCAGTTGTTTAAACCAACCGACGCTTAAGTGGATGATATTTTCACGAAATTGTTTGGCGGGAACCACGTTCGGCGTCGGTTATAAAATGATAACCGCCGCTGAAAGTGACACTTTTCGCGCAAATTTTCATCGCAAATAGGCGTCAGTTTTTTATCTACATCACCGACGCTGAAAGTGACACTATTTTTCTTGATCAAAATTTGGATTTCGCGGGCGACTTTAAGCGTCCGTTTTGTTATAAACAACCGACGCTTAATACAAAGCGGTACCCGTGTCTGGCTGGTCTTCGGTTATAGACGTCAGATTGCTTAAGAAACCGACGCGGTTATATGATAGGCGTCGGTTTTCCTTAATAACCGATGCCCAGAAAAGGGACACTGAATGCTATTTCTGTAGTAGTGTTATTCTTGATTACCTGACTTATAATCTGAATGTCATGTGATGCTTGTTTGACAATAGCTTGCATGTATTTCATTACATAGTAGCCACAAGCCCAGTCATTATTTTGCATAGGACACTACAAATAACGAAACTTAATGTTAGTAACTACTATAAACAACAGTTGAGATAAGACTATAAGAGTTGACATATTAGAATTTAAAAATTAATACATATAAGACTAAGCAGTTGTCAAAGTGGCTACCTTGACATTTTTCAAAGTCAATGTCTTTAATTTTGTGGGTATTTGTCCTCCAGCTTCACGAAAAGCCTTTATACCCCTATCAATTAAACGATAGTTGGTAAAATAGAAATTCTAGATAAAATATCATGTTGAAGCAATTGATTATATTTATGCTTACTCCATAGCTGACAATTTCAATTTGTGACTCCTTGTTGTTTTACCCATTGGGTCAAGATAACAAAGAGTCATCAATTTTGGGACAATTACCAGTAATTCCCAATGTCTAGCTCTGAGTAAGAATAAAACAAATATTAAAATAAATAGTTTCATTCATTATTAAAATTATATTGAATAATAATACTTACCGGACGTTAAAAGGAATTAGGATAATTTCCTTCCCCTCACTAGCAAAATATTTGAATGCATCAGAGAAGTACTCATTCACTTCCTCAATATTTGTCTCCACCTGACTAGTGACCGAAGGAACTAAGAATGCAATATTCTTTATATCAAAGTTGGTGACCTCGTCATATAAATGGTTGTTAAACATTTGCAATTATTTTCATATGTAGAAATAAGCTAAAAATTTGTATTGGAATTTTTTTATATATATTGATAGATCCTTACCTTATCCATACTTCTATTATCAAAGTGTTCAGCCAATCATACCGGAACAACTCTATAATATCGTCAAGAAAAATAAAATTCTCAAAGTCCCTCCCAACTGCATCTTCTGTTAACTTGACCATCATATTTGATCCCGATCTTTGGTTAGCTAAGTATCGGCACAAACATTTAGATTTGCTTCCCAATTTGTCGAATGTAGTTTCGGGAATGAAAGATGGCTTGGGAATAGGAGGACGACTAGCAGAAGTTTTACTTTTTGGTTTACAAACCTGTTAATGAAATTACATACTTATATTACATGAGTTCATATATGCAGTCAAATATGAAAAATATGGTAGAAATAAGGTATACCTTGTCATTGATAACCAAGTGTCTAGGGCAACCCACCATAGCACCCTCAGCTTATTCAACTGTACTATATTCAGGGTTAGGTATGGGTAGTGGTTTGTCCCCCATTCCATCATACACAAAATGGATGGACACACGGCAGATGTCATCAGTAATTTGTTGGCAAAGCAATGTACCACCAAGGTTGTACATGTTGGTATGTATGCCCTGAGAGCCAATCATGGGATGATTGGTGGGATACATTAAGATTGATTTGATAAACATCAAAGGCATGCTTCTAATTCTTTCTGGTTCAGTCATATGAGATAGTGATAGAACAGATTGAATGTCTAGAGAATGACAGTACTCAATGACGTATGCTTTCAGGTTGAGGACCTGAACGATGAGATCATACAGATGCTAAGAGTTTGTACATTCTTGTTATGTCCCTAGTCGGATGTCATTGTGGAATGTAGATAGACAGCAATGACACACAAGACTAGATTGTGGTGTTGGTTGATGACAGAATCTCATTAGTCATGATATAGAGATATCAAACCAAACACATAGGTACTTGTTAGAGAACAAGTGTACCAGACAGACCCACCGTGAGTTTGACACATGGAACCATGAGATGGTAGTCACAGACAGTACTCACAGTGATGGTTGTGAGTGTGATTCTTAGACTTGAAATCACTGCACTCAACACATGTCGTTGGGCACACTTTGACATCATCAAACGCAGTCCTGAAACATGGGTTGTTATAAAGGTGATGATTGGGTGGCTTTGACACATGGGGCTTTTGAGGGGTGAGTGATAGATATGGGATTTGTCCCTCCTGAGGGAGTTTGATATCCATGGCCACTTGATGAGTAGGATTGAGAAAGGTTGCACGCATGTGTGAATCAGTATGTGATACTGATGTCATACATATCTCTTTCAGTCTACTCTGAGATCAAGAAAGTGAATGAACGTTGACAGGATGACTGTTCCATGCCTCGAGTTCATTCGGGATATCAGTGATAAAGGAATTATACACTCGCTGTAACACCATTCACAGATTGTAGGATGAAAGTTGTTCTCCAACTTTCTACTTTCACTTGCGTAGCACTGATGTGTGACTAGGCACCGCTCTTTGCTTGTGAAGTCATAAGTGTTATGAACTTTCACTGCCAACATGAAATAGACCTGCAGGGTCACACACATAGGATTTAACCTGGAAGAGGAGTTTTGTCCACAAGCAATGTTTAGATTGATCACTAAAGGAGTTTAGTAGTTCAATAAAACACTCAATCAGTCGATGGCTCAATATCGTATGGTTCAAGGTGTTGGACGCATTGATTGGAGTATCAGATTGATTGAAATCGCCTTTGACTGATTCTGCACAACCTGCACTCCCAACCGATCGGTTCATATGATGAACCGGTCGGCTGAGGTTGCTGAACCGGTCGGTTCAATTGTTGAACCGATCGGCTCATGCACAGAGTGAAATGACCGGTTCAAGTGTTGAACCGATCGGTTCAACTGGTGCAATCGAGCAACTTGGGAAAGTAGGATTGGTGAGAATTTTCCTTTCGTTTCAATTATCCAATTTGATTGGAAATAGGATTGGTATTCGATACCGATTGGAAACAAAAGAAGGAAAGTCAATCGGGAACCAACCTGGAACCCCAACCGACCGGTTCATGGGTGAACCAATCGGTTTAAGGGTCCCAAACGATCGGTTCAGTGGTGAACCGATCGGTTCAGGTCCCCAACTGACCGGTTCACTTGTGAACCGATCAGTTCAGGTTGCGAGGTGGTTGCTTTTATGGAAAATTCTGAACCCTTCTACTCCTACGTTTAGTCCCGCATTGCCCGGGATAGAGAACCCTGTCCCATGACCCTCCTATATATAGGGGTATTGGGGGCTTCTCAGTACACAGTTCAGTGCAACCAGTTGCTCTGCAAGTTGTCGTTCTCTCTAGTTTTGGTAACCGTGAGAGAGCCCGAGCAAGTGCTTCCCGCAAAAGGGAGGTGCAGCAAGGGAAGGACAACTGCAGTTGCAACAGGAGGCAGGAGAGCGTGTTGGCGACTAGTACGTCAACAGGAGGGTGCGACTCCTTCCACTTCCTTGTGGGACAAGGAGTGTGGAGTTCCAGGTGATCCGTGTGGACTACTACGGAGGCGGGAGGACACTGCCGCTTAGGAGGACAACTGTCATCCGACAGTCCGGTTCGAGTAGGAGTTGTCAGTCCCGGTGCGACCAGGAGCTACACAGACGCCGTCGAAGACCGGAGTTGAAGACCGCACATTGCGCGAGGTATTGTCTCCGAGCAAGCCTCGGGACAAGGTATGATTCCACAAACCATCCTTTCCTATTATATAGACGTTGACGCGTTTCCTCGGTACGGGTTTGGGGAGAAATTTTTTTTGTTTCCGCTGCCTTCTCTGCCTCCCCTAAAACCCAATAGTGGTATCAGAGCCACGTCAACTGCTCTATATTTTAGGAATATCGATATGATCGATTTTGTTTTGTCGCCTTTATTTATTGCATGCGATGCGAATAATATTGGCTTTATGCATGTCCAATCCTAAATCGACAAATCCCAAATTACATATATGATATGTATTATTAATGCACTCGATACGCGTCCCCCTTAAACGAGTTTTGTGGTGGATGTATGTAGCATGATTATGGCCTATAAACCCCTATCTATGATTGGTTGTGTGTGGTTGCTTGCATCTCGGTCTGTGCACCGATCTTCCCTCTCTTATTCCTGAAGTAACTCGAAATAATTCAAGATTCTTTCCTACCTTTGCTCCCCCCGAATGTAACTCGGGGTTTCCCTTTTTAAATCAATGTAATAAATAGGATAGAATTTTATTTCTGTTATGTCAAAGACCGGCGAACATCAAGATGACTGCTCAGACGATCGGTCCAAGGAGTGAACCGATCGGTTGACGTTACAGACGGTCGGTTCAAGGAGTGAACCGATCGGTTGATGACCGGTTCGAGGAGCGAGACGAGCGGGTGGCGGACATGACGAGATGCACGACGACCAGGCGAACCGATCGGTTGGAGGAGCCAACCGATCGGCTGGTGGCACCCAAACGACCGGCTGGAGAGTACATATCATTCATGTGATGAGTTGATCAACTCGGATGGCAAGGCACAGATGTTCATCTTGTACAGGTTGCATGTGATGTTGACCTAGATGACCGTGATTCCTCTTGGCTCGAGGAATCACATTAGGATGGTCATAATCATCGCTTTTTATCGTTTGTGCATATTTTCTGTGGGATATAGCATGTATATGATACATACTATGTATTGTGGTGATTGGATATGTATATGTATATAAAACCAAATCCCTCATTAAAATATTAAGTTTTAGATGCCTTCCAAATGTGACACACGTGAAAAACTTGATCGACCAAGTGTGGGCACGCCCAAGCGTGGTGCACCGTCTATCTCGTGGAAGCGTGAAGGATGAATGTGTGGGTCTGCCCTAGCAGGGTCCATGTTCATCGTGTTTGCTTTGGGTCGGACTTAACAAGGTGACCTAGATAGGATCTAGCGCCTTGAGGCATGGAGATGATCATTGCAAGGAGTTTTATATGACATCTTATCAAGAGTTGCATATGATGCAATTGGCAAAAGTTGCCTACCTAAGAGATCTATGTTGTGGGTGACAGCCCAAGCTGGTCCATGACTTTGAGGATTTCAGGATCTTACCCACTAGAAGGTTGTACGCTGCAATCTTCCGAATTGATGGTGAGGGCTATCAATTTGAAGTAAAACAGTGGGAGCGATAATTAATTAAAGGCCTAATTATATCGTCAAAATTTTCAAATCAATCAAAAAAATAAAAAATGAGTTTTGGACTAAAATTGCATATTTTCCTTTTTGTAGTTCAAATGGCAACAAACAACAACAACTTTTCTTTGTGATCGGTCCTTGACAAGGACAAGCTAAATGGGACGAACTTCCACGACTGGTATCAGACATTGAGAATTGTTCTCACTCAAGAGCGTAAGCTCTATGTCCTGGATACTCCAATTCCATAGGAACCCGCTCCTAATGCACCAAGGACAGAAAGGGATGCTTACAAGAAGCATTCTGATGATGCCATTGAGGCAAAGTGCTTGATGCTATGTTCAATGAACCATGAGTTGCAGAGGCAACATGAGAACATAGGTGTCATAGAGATGATTCAGCATCTCAGGAACATGTATGAAGATCAGGCACGGCAAGAGAGGTACAATGTTTCTAGGGCGCTGTTCAAGTGCGTCATGATAGAAGGAGATCCAGTTGGTCCTCACACACTCAAGATGATTGGGTATGTGGAGAACCTGCAGAGACTGGGATTTCCACTGAGCCCAGAGTTGGCTACTGACGTGATACTGCAATCGTTGCCAGAATCTTACTGTCAGTTTGTGATGAACTACAACATGAACAACTTTGATAGGCCACTGTCAGAGTTGTTGGGCATGTTGAGGACAGCCGAGTTACAGATGAAGAAGGACAAGCCTAAGTCCGTGATGGTGATCACGAGCAAGAAAGGCAAGTCCAAGCGCAAGGGCAAGGGCAAAGCTAAGAAAGGTTCTAAAGCTAGCCAGGAGTCCAAGCCATCTTCAGCTCTCAAGGCCAAGGGAGGCGTGACCAAGAAAGGAAATTGCCACCATTGTCAAAAGCTAGGACATTGGAAAAGGAATTGTCCTCTCTACCTGGAAGAACAAAAGAAGAAGGAGGCGACTGAAGCCTCTACTTAAAGGTGTCATGAAAGTAAACTTGTAACCCTTTTGAGATATATGATATCAAGATGTAAAGTGTAAAGCATTCTTATTTGGGGCAAGTGTTGCCTTCATAGATAGGAGTACTTTAGTTTATTTTCAGCCTATAAGGCATGTAATACAGTTATGAACTGTTATTTCATACTTGCCAATAGATAGAAACACTTTATTTTTGCATATTGTATGACAATCAATAAAGTTGTGTTTTCAATCTTAAAGATGTGATCTTTATGGCAATGCCTTATTTATCTTGTGATATTTGATATGCATAAGATAAGACGATACCTAAAAGTTATAGATAACTCAAACAATTTAATTAGCATTAATCATGAGAAATTCATTTCTAGTTTCCATATGATGGATAAATCTAGACTCTTTTGGTTAGAGAACCAGTAAGAGACATGAATATCTTGGACATGATTAATCAATCTTCACTAATGGTAGTGGGAGAATGATTATCCTATTAGGTATAATACATGTGATGTATTTACATACCTATTGGAACAAATGCTAATACTTCAAATGGTGTTTAGAGAAATACCAATATGAATATCTTGAAGTGTTCAAGATTATCATAGATGAAGTACAAATTTGGTAAAGTATTAATTCTTGATGAGATCAATGAATGAAATACTTGGACCAAATGTTTGAGATCCGTCTGAGTGATTATGATAGTGTATCATAGTGAACTCATGATTAAGGCATAGTGATGTCTAAATCAAGAAGGAATCATACTCTAAGGAGTTAGAGAATGATTATCGAATAACTGAATTCTTCTTAATAAATGAATACCCCACACTAATAAAGGAATTCAGAATCACAAGGGTTGTGAGTTGTTAAATCCTTGACAGATACACCTCAATTATCTATGTGATAAGTTGTTCATGTGATGAGTCAACTATCTAGATGAATGTGAGGAACCAGATTTTGAGTTATAGTATATGACCATTACATCCTAAATGACTTCCATGTGAACCATAAGGTATGACCTTGATGGTATCACTCATTGGACGAAATCCATAAGTGCAATTGAGTCTTAAATGTTAAGACACATGGATAACATTTTGAGAAGGATGATGCTTGTTGATTGCAACTTAATGACTAAGACATTTGGCATATGGATACTAAAACTGCATTCCTATGAGGAATAAAACCAGGATGTGTATGTGACATAGCCTATAAGGTTTATGAATCCACTAATGCAAATGAAGTCTATAAGTTACAATGGACTAATCAATGTGATTGATTGAGTACAAGCAACTCAAAATTGGATATTTACTTTGATGATATAGTCAAAGGGTTTGACTGATATGTCAAAGGTAAAGAAGGATCTGTGATTTAGTGGGAGCGTATTCACATTCCACATATTGATGTGAAATGGAAATGTTCTAGATTGGAAATCCAAAAGTGGAAATTATCTTTAAGGAAGATAGAGATGTTTCCTATATGATAGGAATAGAGATCTATAGAGATAGTTCTCGGAAAATCTCTTGACCTGGAGAGAGAGAGCATACATTGGCAATCTGTACTGAAGTGTTCAGTATGCACAGATTCAGTGGGAGAAAACTTGTCCATGTTACATGGAGTTAGTATCCCAAGGCCAAGTGTCCAATTCTTATGAAGAATGGGAACACTAAGAATAGATATGGATCTATCATGTATGTAATCATCCCATTGTCTTACATGTATGGACATGGCAAGAACAAAATGCATTCATCATCTTGTATGTAGGACATGACAATATGATGTGCTCATCCTGATAACTCGTATGTGGGACATGACGAGTGGATGTTTGTCTACTTCCAGTAAGGGTTAGTGGAATACCATGAGAACTTGATAAGTACTTGTGAAGTACTAGTTCTATGGGGATAAGGAAGAGTTCGATGTAAAGAGTTACATTGATGCAAACTTCCTAAAGGACAGAAAATTAAACGCAAAATATACATAAGATGTATAAAAGTGAAAATTTGTTGATAATTGGAAGTGTTCCAATAAAGTCATTTAAAAGGGAAATGCCGAGTATCTATGTGGTAGAGAAGCAGTGGATACTATATGGATCTGGAAGTTCATGAGATGAACTTATAGATATTCCACTCATTGATGACAAGTCTGGAATCCTTGATCATGCAATGTGGCTAAAGGTTAGCAAAGGAATACTAGATCGTATATTAAGGCAACTCCATCTCATACGTGTCACGTACAGCGAAGAGATGTGAGACATGCAATTTATACTGACTTTGGCAAGGTGTTGCCATTACTCACTATGTTCGCACTAAGAGCACAATAACATGTGGGACATGTTTGAAGATCACTATGAATATGATTCATGGGTGATTGGTTCGCAGTGCAAGTGGGAGTCTGTTGGTATGTATGCCCTGAGAGCCAATCATGGGATGATTGGTGGGATACATTAAGATTGATTTGATAAACATCAAAGGCAAGCTTCCAATTCTTTCTGGTTCAGTCATATGAGATAGTGATAGAACAGATTGAATGTCTAGAGATTGACAGACTCAATGACGTATGCTTTCAGGTTGAGGACCTGAATGATGAGATCATACGGATGCTAAGAGTTTGTACATTCTTGTTATGTCCCTAGTCGGATGTCATTGTGGAAGGTAGATAGACAGCAATGACACACAAGACTAGATTGTGGTGTTGGTTGATGACAGAATCTCATTAGTCATGATATAGAGACATCAAACCAAACACATAGGTATTTGTTAGAGAACAAGTGTACCGGACAGACCCACCGTGAGTTTGACACATGGAACCATGAGATGGTAGTCACAGACAGTACTCACAGTGATGGTGGTGAGTGTGATTCTTAGACCTGAAATCACTGCACTCAACACATGTCATTGGGCACACTTTGACATCATCAAACGCAGTCCTGAAACATGGGTTGTTATAAAGGTGATGATTGGGTGGCTTTGACACATGGGGCTTTTGAGGGGTGAGTGATAGATATGGGATTTGTCCCTCCTGAGGGAGTTTGATATCCATGGCCACTTGATGAGTAGGATTGAGAAAGGCGTGCACGCATGTGTGAATCAGTATGTGATACTGATGTCATACATATCTCTTCCAGTCTACTCTGAGATCAAAAAGTGAATGAACGTTGACAGGATGACTGTTCCATGCCTCGAGTTCATTCGGGATATCAGTGATAAAGGAATTATACACTCGTTGTAACACCATTCACGGATTGTAGGATGAAAGTTGTTCTCCAACTTTCTACTTTCACTTGGGTAGCACTGATGTGTGACTAGGCACCACTCTTTGCTTGTGAAGTCATAAGTGTTATGAACTTTCACTGCCAATGTGAAATAGACCTACAGGGTCACACACATAGGATTTAACCTAGAAGAGGAGTTTTTCCACAAGCAATGTTTACATTGATTACTAAAGGAGTTTAGTAGTTCAATTAAACACTCAATCAGTCGATGGGTATGGTTCAAGGTGTTGGACGCATTGATTGGAGTATCAGATTGATTGAAATTTCCTTTGACTGATTCTGCACAACCTGCACTCCCAACCGATCGGTTCATGTGATGAACCGGTCGACTGAGGTTGCTGAACCGGTCGGTTCAATTGTTGAACCGATCGGCTCATCCACAGAGTGAAACGATCGGTTCAAGTGTTGAACCGATCGGTTCAACTGGTGCAATCGAGCAACTTGGGAAAGTAGGATTGGTGAGAATTTTCCTTTCGTTTCAATTATCCAATTTGATTGGAAATAGGATTGGTATTCGATACCGATTGGAAACAAAAGAAGGAAAGTCAATCGGGAACCAACCTGGAACCCCAACCGACTGGTTCATGGGTGAACCGATCGGTTCAAGGGTCCCAAACGATCGGTTCAGGTCCCCAACCGACCGGTTCACTTGTGAACCGATCGGTTCAGGTTGCGAGGTGGTTGCTTTTATGGAAAATTCCGAACCCTTCTACTCCTGCGTTTAGTCCCGCATTGCCCGGGATAGAGAACCTTGTCCCATGACCCTCCTATATATAGGGGTATTGGGGGCTTCTCAGTACACAGTTCAGTGCAACCAGTTGCTCTGCAAGTTGTCGCTCTCTCTGGTTTTGGTAACCGTGAGAGAGCCTGAGCAAGTGCTTCCCGCAAAAGGGAGGTGCAGCAAGGGAAGGACAACTGCAGTTGCAACAGGAGGTAGGAGAGCGTGTTGGCGACTAGTACGTCAACAGGAGGGTGCGACTCCTTCCACTTCCTTATGGGACAAGGAGTGTGGAGTTCCAGGTGGTCTGTGTGGACTACTACGGAGGCGGGAGGACACTGCCGCTTAGGAGGACAACTGTCATCCGACAGTCCGATTCGAGTAGGAGTTGTCAGTCCCGGTGTGACCAGGAGCTACACAGACATCGTCGAAGACCGCGCATTGCGTGATGTATCGTCGCCGAGCAAGCCTCGGGACAAGGTATGATTCCACAAACCATCCTTTCCTATTATATAGACGTTGACGCGTTTCCTCGGTATGGGTTTGGGGAGAAATTTTTTTTGTTTCCGCTGCCTTCTCGGCCTCCCCTAAAACCCAACAATACACCTTGCCTGCTGCCACAACATTATATTCTGGAACCTCCACTGCAAGTTTACAGTTCATACCAACCTAGATTGAAATAATATAAGTTATATAAGAAACAATAGAACAAAAACATGTTACAACTATATATTATCATATATTTATCATACTAATAACACAACATATAGAACAAAAACTTACTGCAGATTGTTGTGGTGGTTCATCGGGAGTGCTCCCATGACCTTCTACAACTGTAGCATGGGCTTGTACCTCATCACTTGAGAGACGTGCAATATGAATAGGTTGAGAAGGTTGAGTAGGCTGAGTAGGATGATATGAAGACATTATTTCTTTTACTTTTTGCGCTACTAATGCTTCAACATTCTGTTGTGTAAGACCTCCTGCACAACCTCTTTTAGATTGCGAAGGGCCAAAATAAGACTTGAATCCTATGCCAGCTCCTAATCCCCTAACACGGCCAAGATGCTCCTTCGTACCAAGAGCAACTGCTAGTTCATCCATGTAGCCAGTTGGGATGAACTTTCCTTCCTTCCTTTGCTCGTGGAGATCAATCTATTCATAGTTAATAAAAATATTAAATCACAATATCAATTAGATATAAATAAATCTAAGTTTGTGGAAGTTACTCTTTACTTAGTTGGGATAAACCTACCATCTTTTGTGCCACCTCCTTAGTTGCAGGGTTGACAATTTCACCGGCTCGATTCTTTCTAGCATCAATCCATGTCATGTGTCGGGGTGGTCGCTCAACTTGAGTTGTACTAGATTCTTCTCCAGAAGATGATTGCTTCTCTTGTAGTTGGCGGCGGAAGGCATAACCACCGGTCCCAAGCGATGGCCATGCACATTTTTAGCCCGTCTTTCCTTTTGAGCCTGGTGAATAGCCTGATCATTTAAAACGAGGTATTGCAATTTAGACTTGGCAAACATGTATAAAAAGATTCACCTCCTTAATTGTATAAAATTAAATATTCATACAATACATCACAATCTTTATTACCTGAAACTCTTCCGATCTCCTAGCTGCAACAAATCTTTCCCACACCTCAGGATCAATAAAAATATATACATCTGTAGCTTTCTTCTTTTGTTTAGGATTATTTATAAATTCCCTTACAAGATATGTCTTAAAACCCCTCCATCGTACACCACAACGTTGTAGCACTCTTTTCTTGTGATCTTTTTTGTTTAGATGAAAAACACCCTATACATACAAAAGAAGCAATTAATAATGTTGTTTTGAAAAGGAATTAATTCCAAGCAAACTAAATTAGAATCAATAGATAAAAAACATATCACTTCCACTCACAGATATATCTATCCATATGAGGTCTCTTTTGGCATTAGGAACATCATGCCAATTTTCTATTCTATTGGCACCTTAGTGCGCGCGGTCGCCCCTACGTAATGCTTAAAAGCACTAGCATGTTCCCCAACAGGTGCTCCTGTCATATCAAACTGGACTGGCAATTTTTCCCCTTTATCCCTGAGCTCCTTCAGCCTGCGCATCAATATAGGACCTCTATAGTTCTTAGCATCACCACTACCATCCTCATGGTGCTCATGCTCAGAATGTTCATCTTCATGGTACTCATGCTCAAAATGTTCATCTTCACTCGCCATTTTATAACCTGCAAGTATACATGATAAATACAATGAACAAGCTTTAACAGTGACCCCACTATTTTGAACTACACTACTTTCATCTTGACGCTTTGTGTAGTATGAAAATCCGTTAATGTCATAAACTTCATATGACCATCGCCATACTTCTAATACATAGGCTCAACATAATATTGCATTGAAGAGCTAAGGATGTTCTAGAATGACAGAACAATGTTATCTTAGGATTAAGAACATTCCTTCATTATATATAAGAAGGCTAGATATGATTGACCTCCATCAGACTTATAGTGCACATGTTTAACATAAGAAAGCATAAATAATAAAGTTATGATGACCACCAATTACAATCAATCATTAGGAAGGATATTCCATCATTGTATTGATCATTTAAGCAAGGATATCATAACTAACCACCATCATCTATTTGCATTAGGATTAAGTTCAACAACATAGATTAAAGTGAAGCTATTATTCAGCACTCATTCACAAACCTTAACTCATGGCATCCACATACAATCGTGGATTCATAAGATAAAGCATTGCCATCACATTCCATACCTTACTCAAGCATGAATCCATGCATAACTCAAGGGGTAACCGTCAAATTATAGCATACTAGGGTTTCTATCAACAATAAGAGAGCACTACATTATTCTATTTAATCATTCAAGGGGGTTGTTCACAATCAATCACCTTCACTTGATTACATTAGATTTAGGTGTAACAAGCCATAAATGTGATGGAAGTTGTATAACTTGCAAATATGATTAAAACATTTATAGTTCAAACATAAATAAGTTCCAGGTCCATCTCGGTCGACAATTAGTCGACCGAGAGCCCACCTGCGCGCAGCGTCCAGGACCACTCTCGATCGACAAATTGTCGACCGAGAGTGGACCTGGACGCTGCGCGCAGGCGGGCTCTCGGTTGACTAATTGTTGACCGAGATGGACCTGGAAGCAGCAATGGCAGCGGACATGAATGAAGGGGAACAAGGAACGAAGGAAGCTCGAACTTACTTGAAAATGGCAGCGAGCTTCGTGGAGGAAGAGAAGAACTTCACGGAGAGGCGGCGACCTTCGTGGAAGAGTGGAAGGAGATGACGGCGAGCTTCACGGCAACGAAAAGCTTCACGGCAACGATAGGCTTCGTGGAAGAAGAGGGGAAGGCGGCGACGACGAGCTTCACGATCCTCTTCACGGCGAAGAAGAGATTCACGATCCTTTTGGCGACGTGGAGAGGTGGCAACGGCATGGAGAGGCGGAAAAGAAGAGCTTCACGGCAACGGCGAAAAAAGAGGGTTTCGTGGCGCTGCGGGAGAGAGTTTAGAAAAGAGAAAAGGTTTCGCGGGAGGAAGAAAAACTAAAATTTCGTCTTTAAATGGTGCCCGTGTCGGGTAGTTTAAGCAAACTCGGTCGACAAATTTGTCGATCGAAAGGACCTCTAGGGTCGGTTAATAGGTAAATCCGACGCTACAAGTGCTAATACGAAGGAAATCTGACTCGTTTCGGTCGACGATTTGTCGACCGAGGAGCAAGATTTCTTCGTATTAGCACCTCTAGGGTCGGGTTTTTAGTATAACCGACCCTAGAGGTGCTTATACATGTGTGAATAACTAAACTGGATATTGTCGATCGACAATATTGTCGATCGAGATCCCCTATAGGGTCGGTTATTAGAAAAACCGACCCTAGAGGTGCTTCTAAGAAAGAATTCTGGCTTCATTCGATCGACAAATTCGTCGACCGAATGTGTCGGTCGACAAATTTATCGACCGAATGAAGCCAGATTTCTTTCTTATTAGCACCTCTAGGGTCAGTTTTTCTAATAACCGACCCTATTATACGATCTCGATTGACAAATTTGTCGACCGAGGAGCTCTAAAGTGCTTCCACAACCCTAATAATGATGTTATGTGAAACTTTAATATATGGTGATGTCGTATGAACCCTAATATGGGATAAGTTATGTGAAACCCTTATATGGAATGATGTTTTGTGAAACCCTAATATGGAAAAGTTATGTGAAACCTTAATATAGGGTGGTTTTGTGTAAAAACCCTAATATGGGATAATGTTATGTGAAATTTCAATATGGGATGATGATATGTGAACCCTAATTGATAAAGATGGGAAACTCTAACCCTAATGAGGGAATAGAGATGTTATTTTTGTATTGCATGATGTTGATATGAAATTGATATGGTTGGTATGAAATTGAGATGATTGTGTAACAAATATCCTCAATACCTTGGTCAGATGACCTGAAGGTAATAGTTACCTGATAAGTGATAACCATGTTTAGTGATGAACTAAGGGTTTGAATACCCAGAATCAGCAAATGTGATGATGGTGGTATTGAGGGATGTGAATTTCCAACAATGAGACAAAAGATTGAGATTCCAATGCTTTATAATGTTTTGAAAAGTACTAAACTCTATTCAAAAATTCAGTCGGTCGACTATTTGTCGAACGAAAAAGCTCTAGGGTCGGTTACAAGGAAAAACCGACCCTAAAGTCATCCTCGGTCAACAATATTATCGACCGAATTTGTCTCGGTCGATAATATTTTCGACCGAGATTAACCCTGTTTCAATGTTTTAAATTAAGTACCAATTGTGTGTGTATGAGATTAACCAAGTGATGCTTTGTCAAATTTAGCCATAATTTATTTTTCAATCATTTGAAATAACAATATTCTTATATAACATGTATATGTCCAAATGAAGCCATGGAAAACACTTTTATTCATAACAATTCAATGCCCATACACTTTATAAGATGAAACATGACATACTTGCTTTATAAAAAGATATACATTACATGATTACAAAGATATATCTCATAATCTCACTGGAAAGACCGAAGGATTACATCAATGTCTGGGTCTTTTCCAAGAAAGGGCTCAGCTCCATAATATTTGACCAGTGTCTGCCACTCCAAGGCACCTGTCATGGTTAAGGCATACACCTCCAAGAAGGTGGGAACACGATCAAAGCGAAAGTTGGCAGCAATGTCTTGAAGTTGAATTGGGGAAAACTGAGTATGTGTGAGATCAGGAGATGGTGGAGGTGGAGTTTGATAGTAGTTGTAAGAGGGATTATATGGGTTGATCATGCCAGGATTTAGAGAATAAGGATATTCATCTGGTTGATTTGGAGAGAGGGTTTGCATCCTTTGGTTTAAGTAGGTCATGGAATGGTGGCTATAATCTAATTGTCTACTTAGATGATATTGGGATCCAGCAATGTAGGTTTGGGTGTTTTGGATGGGATCATAGGGTAGGTTGGTAGGAGGAGGTGGTGGAGGTATGTCTTGTGTGGATGTCTCCCCTTCAGTCCTAGCCCTTTTGTGGCCAAAGTCAATTCCCATCTTTTCCACTGTATTTTTACTTATTTTTTGGGGTTTTCTATCCCATGTGTAACCTAAGTCGTACTCAATATTCTTCTTAAGAAAATGTTGAATGATTTGGCATACAAAGTCGGCATATGGTGGATTGCCAGAAAACTCAAACATATTCTTAATGATGATACGAATAAAGTTTATGGGAATACTTTTGAGAATGGCATAGATAAGGTACATACGAAAGGTGGGTACCTCAGATTTGTTTGCTCTAGGATGGATATTGGTGGAAACAATGAGATTTATGATCCTAGCTTTAGGTTTTAAATTTATTGCATAATAGGTACCCCTATCTTCATGACAAGTCGTATTGGATTGAAAGATGGTTGTTTTGACATCACTAAGGCTAATTGCAGAGTTATCTTGGGAGAGTTTGTTGAGTAGAGTTCCTCTAGTGAGATCAATAAAAATTTTATATTCTTCTATATCTATGTCAAGCATATCAAGAATACCCTCCTCAGTGAAATGGAATCCATACCCACCAACCATAGAGGAGAAGGAATCATGGTCAGGATGTTCGGCTAAATTGGCATAGAATTCATTAACTATTTTGGAGGAGTAGGAAGGGAAGGAGGGATTTAGAAAATCAGTCAAATGTTGCACCTCGAAAAGTTCCTCCAAATCGACAATGTTTTGGAAGTCCATGACGTTGACCGGCCGTCGTGGAAGAGCAGCTTTTGCCGATAGCCTGAGGTAGCGGTCGCCTGCAGCTTGGTCGATGAAAGGGATGTCGTTGATGACCGGCAGCGGTGCAATGCCCGTCCTTCCTTTCTTACCTGCAACTTGCTTCTTTCCGCGCGTAGATGATGAAGCCCATTCGTTGATTTGAAATGGAGAAATAGCAAGCAAGAATTGGATGTAGAGAAGCTGAAGATTTCACAAGAATACACTAGAGAGGAGCTAGAGAAGTGAGAATGTGAAGGTGTGAAGAAATGGATCGTTTTGGATGCTATTTATAGCAAAACAGAGCCAATTTCGATCGACGATTTTTCGACCGACGGCCGCAACAGTCATCAATCGGTCGGCCAATGGTCGATCAAAAAAAGAGCCGTTGGGAGGTCAACGGTCGTATTTATAGCCGTTAACAGTTGAAATTCTAGCCGTTATGACGGTTGATTTTTTTAGCCATTACGATGGTTGATTTTTTTAGCCGTTACGACGGTTGGTTTTACTAGTCATCTCTCGGTAGACATATTCGTCGATTGAAATGTTTCGGTCGACAATATTGTTGATCGAATTGAGTTCTAAGGTCGGTTTTAAAGAAAATACCGACCCTAAAAGTTGCTTACACATATGAAAACTGACTCTTTACCGGTCGACTAATTTGTCGACCGAAAATTGCTCTAAGGTCGGTTATAAGTGCAAATCCGACGCTATAGGTGTTTATACATGCGTGAACTATCTGGATCGAGAATAGGTATCGGTCGACGAATTTTTCGACCGAGAAAGAGCCAGATTCCTTCGCATAAGGACCTGTAGGGTCGGTTTTAAGGAAAAAACCGACCTTAGAGGTACATATCGGTCGACGAATTTGTCGAACGAGGGTGTCGGTCGAAATATAGGTCGACCGAGGAAAGCTCTAAGGTCGGTTATAAGTGCATATTCGACGCTAGATGTGCTTATACATGCGTGAACAATCTGGATCCAGAATAGATATCCGTCGACGAATTTGTCGACCGAGGGTGCCTTTAAGGTCAGTTTTGTAAGAATATCCGACCTTAGAGGTGCTGAACCGAGGAGGAATGTAAGGTCGGTTATAAAGAAAAACCGACACTATATGTGCTTGTATACGTGAAATTCAGCTCTTATTCGGTCGACGAATTTGTCGACCGAAGATCCCTATAAGGTTGGTTATAATGTAGAACCGACCCTATAGATCGAGGCGGGAAGCCAAAAACCAAGCAAATTTTTGCCGCCGGAAAAATTGTCTATAAGGTCGCTTATTTGGGAAAAACCGACCCTATAGAGATGTACTACAAGGTCGGTTATTTTAAAAACAGCGACTCAAAAGGTCTTAAGTGGTGCCCGCATTTTTATAGACATATAAAGTCGGTTATTTGGAAACCCGACCCTATAGAGATACCCTACAAGGTCGGTTATTTTAAGAAAAGCGACCCAAGAGGTCTTAAGTGGTGCCCGCATTTTTTATACACATATAAGGTCGGTTATTTAGAAAACCGATCCTATAGAGTTACACTACAAGGTCGGTTTATTTAAAAAAACTGACCTAAGAGGTCTTAAGTGGTGCCCGCATTTTTTTAGACATATAAAGTCAGTTATTTGGTAAAACCGACCCTACAGGTAGTGACATTATAACCAATTTCTGTACTAGTGTTAGCACTCTTTAGATGAAAAATCTGCTAGTACTATGCACTACTTACATATATGATCATGCTGTAATAAAGCAACCCATCGCCCAACTACCCACTGTTCAACTACCAACTGTCTAATTACTTGCATGTTTACTCTTTTTGTAACAAGACAACGATTTTAAATTTGAATTTTTTTTCAGACTCCCTCCTTTTTTTAGCTGGATATAAAGTCTGACTTGACCACATGTCCGTATGCATTTCACGACTAAGTCCGAAATCGATACTTAAATATATTCAACGCAGAACCAAAAGTCATTAGTAAATATACTAGATATAAACTAACGCAATATGTATATTCAGAGGTTCATTTGATTTGCGAAATAAAATATAAATTTAGTTGTTGATTATATTTATATAAATTTTTTAATTCGTTGCTAAGTCCAAAAAGACTACTCAATTGTATTCACGATCGTACTGCAATCCATCAATAAATGTACCAAAAATAAAATAACACAGTGTGACATAAAATACAAATTTAGTTATTGATTAAGTTTATGTACTTTTTAATTTATTGTACATATGTGTAAATAAAAATCCAGAATAAACTAGCATAATGCGTCCTATTCTAGAATAAATTATGCAAACATTTTTCATCCATTTTACAACTGTATAAAATCTCTGATTTGACCAACTTATGTTTCTAGACATTTTGATGATAAGTTAAAAATCAGTATTTGAATGTATTGAAAACTGTACTAAAAATATATTTACACAATACCAAAAAATGTATAGAACAATGCGACATAAATTTCTTGACATAAATCTTCTGGTGTGTTGCATGGCTGCAGGGCTACATGCATGTTGATGCTGCAACAAATCAATGTTGTCGCCCAACCACCCACTACCAACCACCACCAACCAATTGTATTTAATTTCCCACCCACATATAAAAAATAACTCAATTCAAATTTCAATTTTTGTTTTGTTTTTCCTCTATATTTTTCAAACGCCCATGGTTATATTTTTATATATTTCATGTCTCAGTCCAGAATTCATACTTAAACATGTTCAACATAGTACCAAAAATTATTAACTACCAGACCTAAAATATACTAATAGATATATTATTTTTATAATAATTTTTGTCATTTATTTTTGATACATCTTTTTATTTTAATATGTAGAAAAATGTAATAAGTGACTATATTTGATCAAAATACATGTGCTACATCTGTCATATTTTGTTGATAATTCCACATACCATACTAATTAATATTTATAGCATCACCAAAAAATATCAACATTTATGCTTAATATAAACTAAAACAGTACTTACGGTCAGAGAAATTCCATGATTAGAAAAGTATAACATAAAAGATAATGATAATGTTATAATCTTTTATTAGTAATTTTAATATAATCCAATGTTATTTACAATGACCTATACAAGCTCACATCCCTTAACAATGGAAGGAAAAAACTCTTACGAAACTTAACATTCTGCAATTTTGCTATACATATGACTAATTTTTATACATCAGAGTGAGCAAATATATGCATTACAATGCTGATATCTACATATAACATTATTGGGCGGTCAACGAATCTCCATGTCCCTCCTCTTCCTCCTTAGGGTAGTATTCCAGTAAGCATGATGACAATGTGGGTGGCGACGATGATGTGGTTGCCGCAGCGGGTTGTAGAAGCCTTGTTATGGGTGTGTCGGTGGTGTGGGTGTGCGGCTGCATAGGTGTTGGTGAGGCGGTGACGACGTGGGTGCGGTGGCACCATGGTGCGGGCGAGGCAACGTAGGTACAGATACGCGAAGGCATGTGCATGGATGTGACAACGTGGGTGTGGGTGCAACGACGACGACGTGGGCTCGAATGCGGCAATTGCGGTGCGGATGGGGGCGTAGGCAGCTCGCGATTGGCTTTCTGGGTTCGTCGACGTGGTCACAATGACGATTGGGTGCGAATGTTTTGGGCGTCATGACAGTAATGGTACGGCGATTGGCGGGCGCGATGACAGATCGGAAGTAGCTCCGACGTGGCAAAGGGCAGTCACAATGTTGCTTACAATGGGGGAGACGACATATTGAAGTGGGAGTGTCCACCGGAAAAAATAAGGAGAGAATGAGTGTGGGGTGAAAATTTATAGCATCGATTGACTTTTCGTCTCCTTCCATTGTGCCTATTTTTATCTAGCATTGTGCGAGCGTGACTCCTCGGTACCATACGAGGACAACTGGATTTAATGCCCTTTGCAAGTCTCGAGGTTGGGGTGGAAAGATTGGTGCAGGCAGTGTGTCGTATATCAGTACTCAATTGCACAACGGTGAAAACAGACTCTAATGTTTTCGTTTGGTTGAAGGTTGCATGAACTGGATTTATCAGTTTTCTCTCGTTTGATTCCTAATAGTTTGATGCTATAGTTACACACGGTATATATACCACTCTAGAAAATCATGTCCGTCAACTATTTGCAGTTGTGATTGTCTATGAAATAGGCACTGAGGAGAGCATAAGGACTGCTGGATGACAAGAAATGTGGACGCCCCATCAAATTGGAAAACCAACCGCGCCCGAAATAAGTGCGTCCATTTTCCTGAGTTTTGTACATGGAAGGGTACTGAAAGGGAGTTGGTTTTTTGGGTGTGAACTCAAGTTACTTCCAACCAAACATTTGCAGTTGTAAAACAAGTTGTGTTAGATCTGCATGTGCTCCAACTACCCACAACCAGACGGGTCCTCAGTTGTTTCACTACGCGTTGTAAAATCTCAACCAACCACCAGTTTCACCAGCTGTAAGGGGTTGTTGAAAATAGTAATTTTTTTCCCTAAAACCCCCTCTATTTTACTAAACTTCCAGATAACCCCCTTAATTTTGTGGAATCCTAGTAAAGACCCTACCTTTCATTCAGAATTCCAAATAAACCCCCAACTGCGGATTGACCCATTAAATTACTGATGTCCACACCAATGGTTCAACTTTGGGACGAAACTGCCCCCAAGTGTTGCTATCCAAGATAAAGTGTAAGTCGTGCACGTTAATAAAAATCAACAAGGCATTCTCGTTTTGTATTATTTGTTTAAATATAAAGATGTAGATGAAGTAATAAGTAAATTATAACCACAATAAATAGCAACCAAAATAACGTGCATTATGTTTTTTTGCTACCTAGTGTATAGGCATAAATCTAATTGATAATCCGGATAAATAGTATAAACATTTATATATTTTTAAGAAAGACATGGATGGTAAACTCACATTTTAACATATGTTTTTAACAAAAAAAATTATTGCTAGAGGCCAATGTTTAACATTGTGAATGCATTTCACGCTACTAGATGTGAGGTCAGGATAACTCGCCACCATGTGTATGGTTAGAGACAACCACAATGTGTTCGGTCTTGATGTTTATTTGTAGGGATGAGTTCAATGTGCTTGCACAATGACTTCAAATATTTCATGCGACGAGTCCTAAGAGAAAAGTTCTTAACATGTTCAACAAGTTCAAATACCCTCGGTAACGAAGTTAAAAAAAATCTCTAAGTAGGTATAATATTTGTGGTTAGCCTTGTGATTATATTTCACATCACTGGACATGGCTTTCGAGTAACTTAAACTTGTCATCACAGATCTGATTTTGGAGTTTACATTAGTTGGGTAGGCCAATGTAACACTGTTTGAAAGAGATTCCTCAACATCAAAATAAGAGATATTATTTCATTAAAACTACATGTTAGATTTGCAAGTTAGGCATGTGGATATGGCTTTTTTTTAAATAGATAGAACAATATACATAACTAACATACTTATTTACTTTATTCTTAAAAAATATGCATTTTTCATTAAATAGATATAACAATATACATAGCTAACATACTTCTAGCTAACATACTTCTTTACTTTATTCATAAAAATTATGTAGTAGTTGGTGTGCATGAGACTTCTTTTAAAATCAGTCAGAAGCGTATCTGAACTCTGTGTGCCCGCCACACCAGACCCATCCTTGGAAGGTAAGCCTGGGAGCTAGTATATGATGGCAAGTCACCCCAATGCAATGCCTAGTAAGATGAGATACCATCACAAGGTTAATCACCTACCAGTGCGCCCATCCAGATGTTTTTTTTAAATCAAAAATTGAAAATTAAAAGCTAAGAATGTATCATTTTTTCTGAAAATATATAATTCTTTTTACTATGTTATCTGAATAATGCATCATAGTAAAACTTCTATGTTAGATAGCAATATACGTCATCTAAATGAATTATTTCATTTGTTATTTATCATAGTTATAATTTATGTAAAAGTATACATTTATTATATTGTTTATATTGTCCAAATAATACATAACGAGAATGCCATCATGAATTTTTGTTAAGGTCCATGTTGCGTTTAAACGATGGCTAGCAGCTGCTATGGGACCTGGGATAGTTTGGTCACATAATGCACTCAATGGCTCGGTCTACTTAAATTTCACTACAGGAATATATAGCAATAACGATGGAACATATTTGTCGTAATTGTGGGAAAAGTTGTCGTTATAGCTATTAATGATGAAAAAAATAAGTCATCGCATGTTGTCATTATTTGTCTTGCAGTTATTATTAATGACGATGAAAAATTTCATTCCACCGCTAGTACTAACAAAGACGGATAATATATCTTATCACTTATAGAAATAATGTCATATCAAATTGTTTGACGATAATTGGTATTTATGACAACAAAGTTCTATCGTAAATAGCAATGGAGATAACGTTAACAATACTCTCATCATGATTAATTGCGACAGAAAATTTCCATTATAAATAGTTATAAGGATATACAATATTCAATTTTTTTTATACAATTCGTGCATCATAGCTTATATAACATTATATGTTAGCGACATCTAGGATACACAATTGGACAAATACATGGAAAATCCAAATTTTTTTTTCTTTTATTGGATTGAACAAAATGTTGATTTACATAATGGAGGATGTGAGCCTTTGCCACCTTGAATAAATTACCAAATACAATATAAAAGTAACCATTTGCTGCTACAAGACTTCTTATAATTTTATAGCTAGTATGAATCATTGGCCACAATCATACGACTGTAGTTCCTGACAGTAGCAAAGGCCGACAGCTTTTATATATACAGGAACCTCTGAAGAAGCACCATAAATCCAACTGATCAAACCTCCAATTGGGGAATAAGATGAATCTGTAGATCCCGACAGTAGCAAAGGCCGACATCTTTTAAGAAAGTCCATCATAAGACCAACATGTGGCTCAAGAAGTACACTTCAGCACCAATAAACATAGGAGGCTAGCTTAAATCTATATGTTTCAACTATAGAAGTCAGAAGCACTCCTATATATAGATCCACAAAGAAGACTACAACGACATAAGCCATAAGGCAACATCATGTCACAAGGCCTCAAAGGATTATAAGAAAAGAAATGACGACCCATTTCCAAATCATGTGAACCTAACAAAGAACAAAACCATTCATAAGATGGATGTAAACCAACAAGCAATACCTTTAACAAAGGAGAACAATGAACAAGTGAAATCTAAGTATTCAGATATTCGACAAAATATTAAATTTGTCACAATAGCATTAACTTTTAAAAAGAATCTCCGAAGTGACCCTGGATCCTCATATAATATAGAGACTAAAGTGCCATGCAACTAAGTATCGCAGATCCATAAATCTCAACAAGCATGTCTCAGTTATAGTCTATGGATTTGGATTTGAAGAGACAGAACAACAATGAAAAGAAATGTCTTCTCAATGCAGCTAAAATAAGAAGGTATATGCTTCATTCGCAGCACAACAAAAAGCAAATAGCATAATATAAATACCAAGAAATTGAAATCAATCTACAACTACTTATATAGAGTCCCCCCTAAAACTCTAGCACATCAACAACTTCACAATAGAGTCGTCCAACATTAAATCTACTATTATACCATACTACGCGTGAACGCTGAAAAACTCGTTTCCGTCCTCGGCTTTCCATCAAATGTCGGACTGTTCAAATAATACGAAAAAAGAAACATTTTTGTCCTTATGTTTCCATTGGTATATGGACTCTACAAGCTAAAACGGATTGTCAACTGAAATAAAATATGTTCTCACTGAATGCATGTTGTACACTTGTACGCTTCCAATAAAAATATCATATCGGCCTTATCTTATTATCTATCTACTCTACTAAGCACCAGATCTAACAAATTTGAATCTGCTCTCCGCATAGACTCGTTTATGTCCTCCCCAATCCCTATGTACTTAAACTTAGTGATAAGAAATGGATTTAAGTATAACACATTTTGTAACCACGTTATGGCGTCCTTTTACTCTCTCTTTTCATTTATTTATTATCAGGTTCATGACTGAGGGGTCGTATTCTATCACAACACTTGAAGTTGAACTTCTATAACCTCTACTCTTTTTATCTGGGTGCTTCAGTTAAGAATAGAACCAACGACCTTCGAGTAACAAATTAACCGTGTGTACCAATTAATCCAACCGACAAGTGCTTACATTTATCTATGCACATGAGGTAAGAGTGTCAGATTTTCATTCTGTACTAGCCATGAACCCATGCGTTGCACGGGCCTAAAAACAGTAGATTTCGTTGCGTCCAGATTTTTATAACTATTATCATATATAGGTGCAACATAAAGATGTACACTAAACATTAGAAAATTTAGGTGAAATGTATTAGAGACAATTGTTGTTCATTACAAACCAAATTAGAGCAACATGGTATTTTGAAAACTTTTTCTTACAATAAAAAACAGAAGATTAACAAATGAAGTGCCATTGATGATTTTCATATTGTATCTTTCAGTACATTTCTTAGCTCGATTGACTTCTTCTTGCTAAGCTCCTTTTTTTATTCTATTTTTATTATACAGCTGCTTCAAATCTTTTTCATCAGCAATGTGTGGACTTACTGCATGTGCAATTGGTTATATAGTCATACGTAGATGAAGTTCCCATGTGCAATTGGTTATATAGTCATATGTAGATGAAGTTCCCAATAGTTTCGTCAATATTTTTGTCCCATCTGGAACAACAAATAGACACAATTAAGTTTACAATGTGAAAGGATTAATTTTGAAACTAAAAATCTGACTACTGACACAATTTCTTAATCGACTAAATAGGAACATAATGTAAAAAATATTTGTCTGGTAAGAAATAAGACAATATGTGAAGCCGAGATAGCAACTACCAAACATATCAATTCATATATGTCATTCTTACTAAAATCTGATGATTACCTAATAGAAATAATGTGTGAGAGTTGATAAGAGATACCAAACACAATTGAAGTGTAGGTCAAGCTACTACTCCAGAATTGACAGGCCTTTTGGTTGACATGATTCGACAAAAGAAGATAGCAGGATGAGCTCTTCTTACAGGCCCTCCAAGTGTACTGAAGATTGTGTTAGCATTACATAATATCGTATTTTCTCAAAAGCAAAGGTACTTCACTTTTGTTTATTCGTGTAGGTCCTGAATATAGTCTTATAGCCGTGTTCCTTTGTATGTGAGGTTAGTGTATTTTATAGTGGGGCCACTAAATCACTGGCATAGCTACTGAATTGCCAACATATCTCATAAAAACTTCTAAATTCTTTCTCACAAAAACTTCTAAATTGAAACCTCGTCTGTAATAGATGGCAAGAATTTATGGTCAACACTTTGGATTAGAACACGAAGAAGGGGATGATAACTCTTCAAAATTAATAAAAAATATTGAATATAAAAAAAAGATGGCAGTTGCAATTGAAGAAGAATGCTACCAATTTAGTAGACTGAAAAGCAAATTATATATGATCAGAAAATAAAGATCAACACAAGCCAGTAAGAGTTCTTTGGCTTAGATAAGCAAAGGAAAAAGGATAGATGAACTTGAAAAAGTTATTTTATTTCTGCAAACTGTGAAGGAATTAAAAAATAGATCATATAACATTCATCAAGTAATGCGATACTGGTCATGACAAAGGATCATATGACAATAGATTCATCAAGTACTGCGCATCCATGAACCCTTCCAAAATGAAATTCATCCTGGAAGTATACTCCCTTTCAAATATAGCAACAAAATCTATTGCCTCACCTTTAGAAGGCCTTGGGGCAGGGATCAACGAGGATGAGATGGAACCGGAAGCATCATCAAAGGGCAGAAGCAAAGTGAGGAGGCAAAGAGAGCAAAAGAGGACTTCATCTACAATCTGAAAACTTATCCCTAGAACACTAGATACCGGTCGAAGGCCTCTTGACACGACACAAAAAGGGAAAGTGACCATCTTCCAGGCGATATTGGCTCTATTCCACAGAGGCGAGGTCCTCATCCAGGTGGCCAGATCTAGGAAATACAGGTCGGTGGGGCTATGAAGGAGGAGACGACCTATTTGAAGACCCAACTGCTACTGAGAGGAAGTTTCACTACTACAGATGCTACCTTTAGTGTCGGTTATTTAAGGCCTTTAGTGTCGGTTTCTAAGCGACACCTATGTGGGCACACTAAAAGCTCACCCATTACGCGTCGGTTCCAAAACTGACACCCAAACTCTTCATGCGCCACCGAAAACGCGCCATCATGGGACTATAGGCGTCGGTTATTAGGTACGAAACTGACGCCCAAACCCTTCGCGCCACAGAAAGGGCGCCATCTTGGGCACTATCAGTGTCGGTTATAAGTAAGAAACCGACGCCCAAACCCTTCACGCCACCGAAAGAGTATCAGTTTTATACAAATAACCGACGCCTATTGTTTTGTTTTTTTTGTCAATCTGCAAACCTACTGTGGCTGGTCGCAGGATGAGAACCTGCAGTTCAGTTATGAACTGCAGGTTTTATGACATCCATTGATATCAACCAACAACAGGCCACAAACCTGCAAAATTAACAACAAAAATATACATTCACACATGCACTTAGCAATGCAACCTGCGATCCATTTTATTTTCACACATTTAGAAACATTCATGTAGCTAGCAATCTGTAGTTCCATTCATTCACATTCATACATGTAGAAACATTCATATAGCAACCAACACTTTCATTCATTTTCACTCAGACACATGTAGAAACATCCAAACATGTAGAAACATTCACACATATATTATAATTCAGAAATTCATTTACAAAATATCATTGTTTAGTCATTATTCGCTATCAGGATCCCAATTATATTTTAAAACCCCCACTATTTGTATGGATGTTGCCCATTCTTCTCTTACTTCATTTAATTCTCTCATCGTATAGGGAGCATGTACATCTGGTAAGTCTGTTCCTGTAGTGGGGTCAGCTTTAAACACCTGTAAAGAGAATGATGTATATATATAATTAATGAGCTATAAATAAGATTGATATATTTCATATTATCTAATGAGACTATATAATACCTGAGCAATACAATCGATGTCCAGTGCGGCATGTTTGATAATCATGTGCATATATCGCATCACATAGTATCCACATGCCCATCCTTTGTCTTGTGTAGCACACTATACATTCAAACATACAAAATATTAAAAAATACAACTAATTAAGCATTGTTCACATAAATAATATATACATATATTGCAGTCGGGAACTTACTTTCACGTTCTTCCAAATTATTGGCTGGTTCTTTTTCGTGGGGACCTTTCCTCCAGCCTTTTTGAACTCATCAAAACCCCTACATGTTAATGTAACACAGAACATTGCAATTAAATAGTAATGTAATAACATATGCTAACGGATATGTAAAGTTCACATATTCAGAAAAATAAAAACGTATAAAACAAAACATACCTCTAATATTGCAATTTTTTATCAATTAACAATCCTTCATTGTGATCTCCGCGCACATACAAGTCATCATTAGCTTCAATATTTGTTGGTGTTGGCAACCCAACTGAGAATGGACTGGATTCATCATACTTATCATAGTACTGTTCTTCATCTATAGGATCTTCAATGAACTGTCTTTTACCATGAAGAACAACCGACCATTTATCATTTGCAGGATCATCGATATAAAATACTTGTTTCGCCTGTGATGCCAATATGAATGGTTCAACCTTCTCGTCAATCTTTTCAAAGTTCACTAAAGTGAAACCCAATTCATCCACTATAACTCCTTTGGTGTTATCAACCCAATTACATTTGAAGAGCGGAATTCTGAAATCTATGTAGTCAAATTCCCATATCTCTTCAATGACACCGTAATATGACATTTTAGCTTCACGTGGAATCTTATCCTTTGCACTTGTAAAAAACATAGTCGATGCTTGAAGGGTGACCCCACTGTTTTTGATGACACTCTTATCATCTTGGCGCTTTGTGTAATATGTGAATCCATTAATGTCATACCCTTCATAAGACATAACAGTCAACTTTGGTTTAAAAGCGAGGAATTTGATAGTTTCAGTAATATCATCTGGTGTTTGAGATAGTTGATGTAAGACTTTATCTTCAAACCACTTAATAAAAGTCTTGTTATGCTCTCTAGCAAGCCACATTGTATTGGCTCAAGGATATTGTCTTTTGATGAAATTGGTATGTTCCTCGATATAAACGTTCACTTCGTCCATGTTGTGTAAAATATACAAATGACCTTGTTCCAACTGCTCACGGCTGATTACTTTCACATGTGATCCCAAAATTCCTTTGCCAAATAGCTCGTCAATATTCTTGTCATTATCAGGAGTGTCATTACCACTGAGAAAGTCATTGCAGAAATCCATAACCTCTCTCGCCACATAACCTTCAATAATACTCCCTTCAGGCCAATAATGGTTTCGAACATCACCTTTAAAAATGCTCATGTATCGTTCAAAGGGATACATCCAATGCAAGAAAATCGGTGCCAAGATTTTCACTTCCCTAGTCAAGTGGACAACAAGATGTACCATGATATCAAAGAACGAAGCAGGGAAATACATCTCAAGCTGACATAGGGTAACAACCACTTCTCTTTGCAAATTATCGAGAGTCTCAGGGTCAATAACTTTGCTGCATAGAATGTTGAAAAAGAAACAAAGTCTGGTGATTGCAAACCTTACATGCTTCGGCAATATAGATCGAATTGCCACGGGAAATATTTGTTGCATTAGAGTGTGACAATAATGAGATTTAAGACCTATCAACTTTAGATCTTTCATTGATACCAATCTACGGATGTTGGATGAGTGACCATGTGGCACCTTAACATTTACCAATCATTCACAAAAAGCTTTCTTCTCCTTTCTAGACAACGTGTAACAAGCGGGAGGTAAGTATGTTCTTTTATTACCCATTTCACGTAATTCTGTTAATTCTGACCTTATTCCCATTTCACGTAGGTCCAGTCTAGATTTTATCCCATCTTTAGTCTTACCTGGTATATTTAACAGAGTACCAATGATGCTATCACAGACATTTTTCTCAACGTGCATTACATCGATACAATGTCTGACTGTCAAAGAACTCCAAAAAGGAAGATCCCAAAATATTAACTTCTTCTTGAATGAAGAATTGTCACTCTGTGTAGTACATTGTGATCTCTTACCAAATTCATTGACAAAGTCTTTTACTCTTTCATAAACAACCTCCCCTGGTATAGGTTTAGGTGCACTGCGTTCCTCATTCAATCCATTGAATGCTTTGTGCTTCCTACAATACAGATGGAATTTTGGAAGAAACCTTCAATGACCGAGATATACATTCTTACCGCCATGTTTTAGTCTTGTTGAATAAGTGTTCTCTTCACATATAGGACACGCTTTAGCTCCTTTGACACTATATCCAGACAAATTCCCATATGTTGGAAAGTCATTAATAGTGCAAAACAACATAGCATGCAAACAAAATGTCTCTCTTTGTGAAGCATCATAGGTCATCACACCTTCACCCCAGAGTTTCTTTAAGTCATCAATCAGAGGTTCAAGATAAACATCGATGTCATTTCCAGGTTGTTTAGGGCCCTATATCAACAACGACAGCATTACATACTTATTTTTCATACACAACCCGGGAGGAAGATTGTATATAACAAGCATGACTGGCCAAGTGCTATGTTGGCTTCTCAATGTCCCGTACGGATTCATCCCGTCTGTACAAAGCCCAAGTCTTAGAATCCTGACTTATTCACCAAATTCAGGGTACAATACATCAATCTTCTTCCACTGTGGGGAATCAGACGCATGTTGTAGGATCCCATCATTATTTTTCTTAACATCTGCATGCCACCTCAAATTCTTCGCATCTATCGGATTGGCAAACAAGCGTTGAAACCGTGATATTATAGGTAGATACCACATCACCTTCGCAAGAGAACCAGTTTTGGACTCCCCCGAAGTCGTCAATTTATACCGTGACGCACCACATTTTGGACAATCTTTCAAATCCGCATAGTCCTTTTGAAATAATACACAATCATTCGGGCATGCGTGTATCTTCTTGGCATCCATTCCCATTGGGCACAACAATTTCTTTACCTAGTATGTTGAGATTGGCAGCTCGTTTCCTTCAGGAAGCATTTCTTTCAACAAAGACAGCAATGACGTGAAGCTTTTGTCGCTCCATCTACTGTTAGCTTTCAACTTATACAATCTCAACACAGCGTTAAGCTTCGTAAACTTAGTACAACCTGTGTATAACGGCATCTCAGCATCATGCATAATGTTTCTAAAAGTGGGAGGTGGATCGGTGTGCTCTACCCCACAACTATCCAGCATTGCATCAACAGTGTCTACTGGAACTGGTTCATTCATATCTACGTCATCGTAGGCAATTTATTCTTCCACACAAGCACTGCTATCGACATCCACTGGTTTCGGGTTTGAAATCTCTCCATGCCAGTGCCATTCTGTATAGCCTTGTATAATCCCGTTGCACATGACATGAGTTTTGATTTCGTCACCAGTGTTGACTTTCAAGTTGTTACCGCAATGCCTACATGGACAGTAGAACCTATCTCCAGGTTGTTTCCTATGTTCCTCGGCAAATCTAATGAACTGGTCAAGACCAGAAATAAACTCTGGGGGTGAAGCAATTGCGAATGGACATCCATGATCTATCCATTCTATGATCAAAGAGAAAACAAGTATATATTAGGACAAGATTAGGGTCTAGGGTTAACAAATACATGTGATGTCATTATTATATATAATAAATGTGTACCACCTATCCATTCTTGAACACCTAATCTCACTAGTAAGTGTATAATGTGTATTGGGTTTTCAAGAAAATTTTGACATCATTTCCCCGTTGTTCTCCAAGTACATATGTACTTAGAGAACAAACGGAGAAATGTTGCCGAAATTTTCTTGAAAACCCAATACACATTATACACTTACATCCTAAGCGAGATTAGGTGTTCAAGAACAGTCTCAAACCGGGGACTATCCAAGATTTACTCCTAATGAGTAAATCTTGGATGGGTTTCTAGGCCAACAAATAATGTGTTGTCATTCTTATACCTAAAATCCTAGTTCTTCAAGTTAGGGTGATTATTGATGTCTTTAAAAGCATGATTGGCAATTTAGAGAAAAGTTCATCATTTACATTCCAAGCATGTCACATGTGTGCATTACAGTTCATCATTAAGCAAGAAGGGTGATTAGGATTCTCACCAAGAACGGGTTTTGATTTTCTATACAATTTTATAAAAAAATGCACATGTATGCATATATATACTATACTTAAGTTAAAGATATAAGTAAAGTAAACTTACCCAACATATACCATATGAGTAAGTATGTCATATTAAAATAGACTATACAATATGAGAAAATAGTAGTGTAATCATGCAAATGGGAACATTCATGGGAACACACACTTCAGTTATAAGCATTCATGTAGCAACTTTCAGTTCCATTCATTAATCTCTTTTTACATCCACACACAGGGGTGTACCCCTAAACAGTAACTAAACAAAGGGGTTGGTGTACCCCCAAACATGCGCATAATTAAAAAAACTATTAATACAGACAAGTCTAGATAGATAGACAACTAAATACTACACCAACATGGTCCTGCATCAGTAACTTCGAGGACTTATCATTGTGGCGATCTTCTCCTGAAGTTCAGAATAGAAAGCAGCTATGAGTATTGATTGCTTTCAAACAAAAAGTGTAAACACAAATTTTTTGTGTTGAAAATTATAGTTGTTAATTGGACTTACCGTGGTCTTTTTGATGATGAAGATGTGTCACGAAGCTCCTCACTGTATTTAGACGAATCTGAACTGACAGGGGCCTCAGATTCAGATTCCTCATAGATGATATCTGACGTCGTGCGCTCATACCGCAGAAGATGATCGAGGGTCTCGTAGTTTCTGTTGGTTATCCAAACTTTGATGGAATTATGACCAACTGGACGGAGAAAAAGCCTGTTGCAACAAACCACATGCATCTCTCCAATCCAATCACGCCAACCGGATTTTGATACAAGATTTCCCGCCAAATCATACTCAACCTCGATAACATGTGAATAATTACCAAAAGTTAGGGTCACTTTACCAAGCATTTAGTGTCTTCCTTTTAGAAAACACCAATGTTTGGGTATGTCCAATTGGTTTAAGGAACGATCATCTAGGATGATGTCGAATTGTTCTTCAATAGGGAACGTTAACATTGACATAGAGGCCCAGTTCATAGTGACTGTTATGGGTGGACAGAGACTGCATAATATTAGTATTAACAAAGTGTAAGTACATATAACGATGTTATATATTTTCAGAAAAATTTGTATAACATCAGTTAACCTTTTATTGCTTGTCATAACCAACTTTATTGTGGGAGACATGATAGCTTGAAAAGAAGTCTACATATGTACTTAGAGAACAAACGAGGAAATGCTACTGAAATTTTCTCAAAAACCCAATACACATTATACACTTACATCCTAAGTGAGATTAGGTGTTCAAGAACAGTCCCAAACCGGGGACTATCCAAGATTTACTCCAAATGAGTAAATCTTGGACGGGTTTCTAGGTGCTTACTAAAATAGAACCATTATATGAAACTAATCCTACATTATACACATACTTTTCCTGAGTAAGATATTGTGCACTTCATGGAATTATTAAGATCTGAATATATATAAGTTGTTTCTACCTACTTTGATGGGATTTTATAACATTCAAGTCTTCCATTTAAGGCATTAGATGCATATATTACAGTCCATTGTGTTGAGATAAGAATCCCATGTGATACACACGATTGAGAATCTTTCACGATACTAGGAAAATACACAACTAGATATTCATTTAGGTGTTAGACATTCATTTAGGTGTTCCTGATAACTCGTAGGTATGCAAAACTAGACAACTGTGGCGGAGCAGTACTGGAGGAAGCATACCTTTCGGTAGCGGCGGCAGACAAGTAGGCGACAATTGGCAATTTAGGGAAAAGTTCATCATTTACATTCCAAGTATGTCACATGTGTGCATTACAGTTCATCATTAAGCAAGAAAGGTGATTAGGATTCTCACCAAGAATGGGTTTTGATTTTCTATACAATTTTATAAAAAAATGCACATGTATGCATATATATATACTATACTTTTTGGAGCCATACTAAACACCCAAATACTTTATAACACAACTATAAAACAATGATTATAGCTAAACTATTAAACAATAGACTTGTCACACATAAAACACCCTATACAACTATAAAACAAAAAGTATTAAGATATGCATGATACAATAACTATTTTGCATCACATTACAGCAGACTTATCATTGATACCTTACTAACTTATTTCTACATTTACATATCATCACTTGATCAAAAATTACATGTATTTTATAGACAATAGAGGATTCAACTCAGTAGAAGCCCAAAATCAGTACCTAAACCCTAAACACAAATAAGTAAATAATTTCAAAAAAATAAAAAAACGCCCAGCAGCTGCTTGGGCGTGCCTTGGCACTGCCCAAGCAGCCACCGGAGCATAGGAAGAAGGAAGAAGGCATGGCGGGCAGGCATACCTTGAGGGAAGAGGAAAGTAGCGGCCGGAGCACAACAACCACCGACGGAGGTGGTGGCAAAGAGAGGAGAAGTGCCGACGAGGACACGAAGCAGCGGCGGCGAGGGCACGGAGCAGCGGCGAGGGCACGGAGCAGGAGAACGGACGGCCGCCAGTGAGCACAGAGGGCAGGAGCAGGAGCAGGAGCACGACCGCCGGTGAGCACGGCGCAGCGGCGAGGGCAGGAGCAGGAGCACGGCAGCGGCGGCGGAGGAGCAACGACCGACGGGGGTGAGCAAGAAATCACCAGACCTAACTGAAATCGGGATTGAAACAGGGAAAGGGGAAGAGAAGCTCGCACTGGTGAGCTATTAAGTTGACAATAAGCGTTAGTTATTCTAAAAAACCGACAAATAAACCAACTATGTCAGTTCTTTTCCAAAAACCGGCACCTATACTAGATTATAGTCGTCGGTTTTAAACTAAAGGACAACCGACAACTATTCCTATCTCGCGAATACCCTTTAGTCGTCGGTTATTTATTTATGAACCGACGACATATGTCAAATTTTGGAGGTAATTTTTTCGCTGGAATTTTGGTTTTGGCGGTTGATTTTAGGTGTCGGTTTTTTTATTAATTAACCGACACTTAATAAAAGCGGTACCCATGTCTGGTCGACCTTCACAGATTGTATGTCAGTTTATGTTATAAACCGACACTGTAGAGTTTAGGTGTCCGTTTATGTATACAACTGACACCTTAAAAAGTGACTTTATAAGCCATTTCTGTAGTAGTATTTGCTATGTTGTCCTCGAACCCGTCAGAACCAGAATATGCCATGGAGAATCCGATCAGGACTGCTGGCAGTTGGAGAAAGGTAGGGTTGGGGTTCCAACTAGGGGAATGAGGGAAGCTACCCGCTCGGAAGATGAGACAAAGTATGTCTCCTATACAGCATAGCATCACCAACCAGAGTCGATCCCTGTGAAATTGTAGCATACCCAAGGTCGGTGTCACAGAGAATAGGATAGAGAGGATGGTTTAGAACATTTGTAGCATAAAACCCAGACGCCCCTCTTAAGTCTTGCATTTAAGTAAAACATGACATGATTTTAATTTGAAAACATTATGTAAAAATTGCACCAGAAACCCTCAATGGGCTTTCCTATACAGTATAGATCCACATATGGATTTATAAATCATAAAAAATGAAAGGATTGTTTTTTTAGTTATTTGGCTATAAATCAGTTCATCATAAATAGGTAGGTACTCTTAAGGCATTAATTTACGATATTTGCTTGTTATAGTGTCTTCCAGTCTTATGAGATCTTTTACATTCTGAATTAAGTTCACAACTAACTCTTTTATTTATTAAAACATATCACAAGGAGTCATCTAGAACTAGTCATCCAAAATTTCATCCTTCATAGTATGCCATACTTCATTGTACTACCATTTTTTTCATTGCAAGTTGCATACAACATATTGATGTATTGATAATATTGACCCTTCCATCTCCAATAAAACTTAATTATTTGATTTCATTCGATAAAAACAATAGTGGAATAGATGATAGAATCTTTTTTCAAATATATGATTCAGACCCCGTTGCTAATGTTCAAATTCATGTATAATGGATATATATGTTCATTGATAATCTGGCCAATGCTTCATGCCAAATGAAGTAGTAGTTTACTAAAAGAATAATCTCACTCTACATAAAAACATCAATCTCTCAGTAAATGGTGTTCTATGAATATTTTTTTATAATAAAGTGTTCCTTCATCAAGAGATTGGGTCAAATATAATTCAATACTTATTTTGAACGGAAATTGCAATATGAATGTGAATAATAGCAGCACTTATCACATGGTTGTATCAAGAGTGATATACTTCATATTATAGTATAAACTTCAAACACAATAAAAAATAATGTAGGATGTCTCTTATTAATATCATATTGTAGTTTTTGATAAAGAAATCTTTAATTTCGTTGATCGTGTAGAGAGAAGAAACATCCAAGGATCATACCTTTTTTTATGAAATCGGGCAACATAATTTCAAAAAGTAGGGTTCAAGGTCATCAGATGCAACTAGAACAAGCTTGCTATATATGCTATAACAAGTGCATTAAGCTTAAATATCTAAAAATAAATGTTGTACGGAAGAAATAATTCATAAGAGTAGTTTCATCACAATCACCTGAATAAGGCGCTTGATTCACCGAACAATATCTTGCAGACAACAATATTAGGATCGTGAGTATGAAAGGACTCCATCTTGTGTCTAATAGAGTCTATGCTAGAACTATTCTCTGAAGATAATTGAACATCAAGAACTTCTCATGTGGCTTTTACAAGTCTCGTATGTACTGCATGTGAATCCCCACCTTTGACAAGATACAAGATGCTTGATCATATAACACCAACAAGGCAACATTAATCAACTGTGATAATTTGAGGTTTCATGGGTCATTCACGAGAATACATAGAAGTAAAACCATCTTCCACAACTTCAAATGATTTTCTTATGGTATCTGCTAACATGGAGCATTTTTCTGATATAAATCCTGGAAAACAATCAAGTAAACAAATTAAAACCCAAATGAAAAAGTTGATATGTAGGAATCACTGCGGTTGTCCATACATGTTGACATAGCACATAATCTTTTCCATAGAATGGTGATTCATATGAAGTTCTACTAAAATAGAGAGATGCCCTAACCGTTGTATAGGCAACAATGTTTTGTTTTCCATATCAAATCAAACAACAAAAAATGTTTGTTCACCTGGACTCAAAATTATCAATAAGTACTAAGCAAAAAAAGCTTGGTAATATTCGAGAACCACTCTGAGGAGGAGCCATGTAGGTGACTCCACCCTAGCAGTGCAAACCCAAGAACCAGCTATGTCGATGAAGGGACCATATCACACTCAATCTAATCATTTTAATACCTAATGTGAGATACGCTAATTGGAAGGTGTCATTTGGCACAAATCTATGGACAATCTAAAAAAATAGCCATTCAGCTTTGTTTAAATAAACTAGAGAACAATTGAGTAGTCTTGCTACATTCACACTTGAAATGTCTTATTTTTTTATCTTCCAAGTGGTAAAGCAAGCAGTAACTACCTTGGTAACAATATGAACATACAATATCAATACAAGAGGAAAAGAGCATGGCATATATAAAATTGGGAACATGATAAAAAAGAGACATGTATAGTATGAGATTCTTTCCATCCTATCATTATGTTCAACCCTACATGGCAAGTTTCCAGAAGAAAAAAATAATAAAAAATAAGGACAGGTAACCAACCATTGTGAACCAACTTCTTGCTATCTTCCCTAGGGCCTCCATGGCATGTAGCAAACATAGGAATGGCATAGCATATATTAGTGAGCATAAATGCCTCATAAAATGCATGCTGCAATCAAGACAAACATCTTGACAAGATCACAACTCCTACTGCCAACAAGCCAAGGTTCAAGAAGGACATGATTGGCCAAATCTTCTCGCAAGGCAAACACCATAACCCAAGAGTCTATATTATATAAATGTATACTCAGCACGACACTATCTTTCCTGAAATGTTTTGCATGGTAGAACAACAAATCCATTAATCCCAAGCATTTAAATAAATTAACAATGTAATGACTTGAGATTTGTATTTTTATACAAATAAACATAGTGATTTAAGCATTTTAAAAGCATATTTTTTTAAATATTCGATGTCTTAGAACAAGATGGTTTATGTTGACATTATTCACTAACTCAACAGTAAAGTCAGTATGGAAATATAAAAACACAACAGGTGGGGCATGCATAAATTGATTAGGGTTCCATAAAGTAAAAAAGATTTCATGCATTGATAGAAAGAAATAAGGGACTTCATCTACCAAAATAACAGAAGATGCGACTAACTTGTTGGGAATTAGAGCTATTGCTAAGATGGTGCTACCCGAGGTCTAGCTGGAAGGTGACATACTAAATTTGGTCAAAGGTTTTTAGATGATGAAGGGTGGCAGAATTTATTAGTCACTACTGATAAAGGAGAATATTAATAGTAGTTTGAAATTTGAAATAAAGATTTCCTCTATCTAGAGAGATGGAAATCACCTTACCCATGCTATTATTGTATACACTTCTCTTACCGACAACCCATGCATTCTCTACTTACATTTCTCTGACAGTACAATTGTAATTGCTATGTTAGATATGAATAACGATGGGAGCAGTCCAACCTACTTTAAAATTGAAGATAGTTAGAGTATACATCAATAACAACATGTTACAAGTTAAATATGTAGGCCAAGTTTCTAAAAAGCTTATTAGATGAGTGATGCACTAAGTTCAATGGGTAGGACTAGGTATAATGTTCAGGGATAAAAAGGAAATTGATTACAGCCATTATGAGAAAGAATGAAGGGACTTGTCTACCAAGATAGCGGATGCTTAGATGGTGTTGATGGGGATTAGAGTGTTGCAAACATGGTTTTACCCAAGGTCTAGGTGGAATGTGATGCACTAAACCTACTCAGGAATATTCATGGGATGAAGGATGGAAACTTCTATAAATCACTACTGGTAAAGGATATCATCAGTATTGTTCTAATTTTTTTCAAATAAAAGATCACCTTTACCAAATGAGATGGAAATCACCTTGCCCATAAGATTGTTGTATCATCATATGTCTTGTAGACAACACATGCGTCCTCTACTTACATCTCCCCGATAGGTTTGATTGTAATTGCTCTGTTAGATATGAATAATGATCAGAGAAGTCCAACCTATAAAAAATATCAGATAGTCAGTGTTAGACTTTAATAATATCACAGTACAATTGGATACGTACTTGATGTATATACAAAGGTACTAGTCTATTTCCAATAATACTTAGGAAGGGCGCCTAGACGACTTCATAGATATTGCAACACACCTGATTTGCCGACTTTTGTTTCCTCGATGGTACGTAAAGCATGTTGATGTCGGTAGCTATTTTAAAATATCATTATATTATTAAGAAAAGAAAATTAAGATCAATCACCATCATATGAGTACCTGGAGATCATCTTCATCATTAGGTCCACTAATATACTAAAGTGGTCATCAAACAAGAAGACGTTAGCATCTTAGTAATGAGCTTTGTGACAATACACATGAAAACTTAAAAGCATGTCGCTAAAATAGAATCTCGCAAGTTTGTGTTAGTAATTTGACCATGACTTAACACAACACTCTATGTCTTTGACTTTCATGTTGTTAGAATATTAGCCTATTTAGTTAATAGGTTAATAAGTCTATTGCCTACATGGGCATGTTGCCCATGGCCCATTAGGGTTGAATCTGCTTCCATTGTGCTTCCTTGCTAAATGGAACTCAATGGGGAACCTGGTGGATTTGCTGGATAGGTATGAGCGGAGGTCTGGACAAAAAAATAATTACATGAAATCTGGGTTTGTGATGGAGGGAGATGATACCTATATGAAGGACGATGAGGCAACAACGATGAGGATGGAGCACAAGGTACTTAGGCTTGAATGTATAGCGGATCCATTGGTCGTGGGCACCTTGTAATCACGCCATATGTACGAGCTCACAAATAATGTGAGAGGGGCAGTTGCCGGCTAGAAGTGTAGGCTACTATCTTTTGTCAGAAAGTGACCACCCTGGAGCAGAGGCTAAGAAGGCTTGCTGAGGTATACAGTTCAATTAGGGTGAACAAGGCAGATGAATACTTAAAGCATATTGCTTTAAGTATTTTGTATGTCTTAGAACAAGACGGTCTATATTGGCGTGATTAACTAATTCAACCGTACAGTCAATATGGAAATCTAAAAAACACAATGGACGAGGGTTTTTACTTGGGAGTAACAAACCACCAATGTAGTAATTAAAAACAGATACATTACACACATCATGCATATAAAATTGACGAAATTCACAATGCTAGTTCACAGGACCCACAACCAAGGCCTTTTCTGGATGGGTTGTGAGCTACCTTATTACATTCCATGTATATATGACAAAACTTTACATTTGTAAAATAGGACTTCAGCTTATCTACTACCGTTGGCCGGAACATTAAGGGACTCAAGATAAGGGTAGTGTTAAGATTGGACATCACCAACCCCAATGCATCTGATTTAGCCTCAGGATGAGTGAAAACCAACAACACGACAACTAAAAGAGCAAAAAGAATAGCGTAGTATTCTTCTGTATCATTGGACCAACATAGCTTGACTATTTTAGCAGCAATCCCAAGAATCTTCCCTTTAGTGTCCATAAAAATGACCTCAAAAGACTCCATCTAATTGTTAAAAATAGCAACACCAACATTCGTCTTCGTAGAAACAACTATCGGTAAACACCCAACAGATTAGGTGTTCATGCTCCCCTTTTTGATCTGTGTATGCAGGTCTATAGTAGCTGACTTCTAATTATTGTTAGCCCATCTAAGATTAGAGAAAATGAGGTAACCTTGTGTGGGCTTAATACTTAAGTAAATTTTGGTCCTGCATTTTCTGGATGCTAAACAAGTGAGATAACTGAATTTTACAAGCTTCAATTTACTAATCATCCATAATCAACAATCTAACAATGACAATTATAGCGTATCATTAAGAACTGGTCCAGGTTGATGATCCTTTGTAGGTTTGCAGCTATTGCACACTCAAGAAAGAAAATGAAATGAGTCCCTTGCGAAATCAGTTATTGGAAAGTCACTAGAGCACCTTATGTGTCATGGAGCAACCAATGGATAGAGAACAATTTCTTAGCCAGTACGCACTGGAACCAAAAGGAAGGACCTAGTTGAATACTTGAGCACAAAATGATATTCCTAATGTCTGATAGTTAGAGTAGCCATGAATAATAGTATGAAACCGTGAGCTCCCAAGCAGTGGGGGGAGAAATGTGATCTATGACCGCATGCCTGTTGAAGAATGAGCCGACATGTTACAAGATGAAAATGTAGCCCAAGTTTATGAAAACTTATTTATATGAGTGTTGGACCAAGGCCATTGGGGAGGACTAGGTACAATGATTAGGGATGATAAAGTAAAAATGAGTGCAGTCATTCAAAGAAAGAATGAAGGGACATGGTCTACCAAGATAGTTGATGCTTAGACGGTGTTGTTGGGGATTTGAGTGTTGCAAACATGGTTCTACCCAAGGTCCCTAACTTATAAGAAGTGGTTGCTTTCATCCCATGCAAGGAACAAGAGTTCAAAAAGCTTTAAGTTGGTAAAAAAGTCTCAAATGTATTGTCAAGGTTATGGTGTTGTATTTATTTTATATGGAAAAGCATGTCCAGTAATAACAAGTGAATTCACTGTGAACTAGATTTTCTGGATGCCTGGATGGATTTTTTTGGCACATTGAATTTATGAGGGTGATATTGAAAACATTTATAGGGGAGGTGATGCATCTATAGAATCCTATATTGTAGTCCTGTTCTAATAAGGATATAAACAATGAATGGATGGTGCCTCATCAACTGAATGGGTGATGCCTGATTAATGTGGACAATGTCTTGGATACCGGGAAGGTGCAGAGCACAAGCTATATTCTCAGACTCCAAAGGCAAATGGGTAAAGGGAGGCACTACCAGGGGCCAAGGTGTAGATCCTTAGGAGGGAGAAATCCTAGCTCTGCTCAGAGGGACTACACAAGAATAGTGATATCAGTTCAGTAACTACATGTCAGCAAACGACTCCAATTTAGAAATGGAGTTCTTCACATACAAGGCGGGGTGCCCGATGAAGTATAAATTGTTGGTATGGTCCATTAAAATGTCCTACACTAGAAGAGGAATTTCCCATGTGATTCACTGAGGAAGAAATTCTAATCACCTAATCGAACTACAAGATAAATGTGCACTGACGGAACTTGCTAATAGGGAAGAGTTTCAAGAAAGTATTTAGGATGTCTTTACAAATTTCAAACCTAGTGGGACAAGTTGTAATCCTTGGCATGAGGTTAGCTATACCATGCAGGTCTATAATGGGGTGACAAATAGTTAATCTCACCTCCTGGGGGCTAAAAAATGAGCAATAATATATTGAAGTTTCTATTTCCAAATCTCACCTTTTGGAAGGCATTGGATTATCTCTGATGACCAGATCTTCATTGATTCCAACCCACATATACGTTGAGGAGGTTTATATATATATGAACAACTCAAGAACATTATCTACACATAAAACCCAAAAAACAGGGTTTACAGCTAGTACTTGGTGTCAACGTCAATAAACTAGTCACCATGATAACCATTGATTATAGAAATTGAAAAATTTAGGATGCATAAAGGCAACCACCAGTCCTGGTCACAGTGACAAGTTTACTCGATAGATACTAATCAGTGGGCCCATTCCTATGGGTATCTTATGGGCCTGATGCATCTCATAATTTGTAAGCTTTAATAGGTTGCTTTGAGAAATTGTGAATTTTGGTTAAAATAGTTGTGTAACAAAAAATCAGATTTTAAACTAAAGAATCGAGTTAGTAATGTACATTGAAGTTTGCTTGCACAATGGCGAGATAAGTAGAGTAATGTCCCAGACTCCCCTCAAAAAAATACCCATTCCAGCAGTGGGTCCTATCCATTATTTCTAAATTTGGAATCCCTATATGATCTCCTTTTACCATTCACTGTGATAACCAAGAAGCTATTCATATTGTCAATAAACTAATCTTTCATGAGTGTATTAGACATATCAAAATGGACTATCACTTTGTCTGTGGTCTTTTTGATGTAAAGAATATTGGCACACCTCACATGAAGACTGGTGATCAAGTGGATGGTGCTCTCACAAACCACTACCTCAATCCCTATACAAACATGTGTTACAAGATGGTTAGTCGCCCACACTTGTGGGTGGGGGGTTGCATCATGGGGGATTTAAGCAAAATGAGGGAGGGATAACACCAGAAACAACTTCATTTTTTAGGTGAGAAGGGGGTTTGACGGGATCACAAGGGGGGTTTTGGTTGCGCGGTAAAAAAAAGGTAATGGCTAATGATAAAGGAATCACGATGGGTTAGGGGAATGGGGGGAGTTGGCGGTTGTGTTGTACTGTGTTGTGTTGGATGGAAGGAAACAACAGTTGTGTTGGGTGGTGGTTGGGTGGCAGCGTAGCAGTAGTGGCAGGCTGGAATTGCAGTGCTTGGGTGGTGGCAGCTCCAGAAGGGGGGACCTACATCCTCGTTCCCTATCTTGAAAATTTGTAGCGTGCCACTCCTACTCCACTTTGAGTCTCTAATATAACCTCAATTTCACTTGTATTTTATAAATTGAAAATGCAATTATTTTTGTAAAAGAGACGTGTTGGAAATTTATGTGCTTTGCTTTCAAAGAATAGTTTTCTTTACAAATTTCTCATGGATGATTGATTTTGTGATTTCTATTGTATTATTATATCTATGTGTACTTGGGAGTGTGTAGAATTCTCTAGAAAGTGGTATGCGTGGCCACTATTAGTGAGTTTTCATTTGCACATAGCTTCGAATAAGAAGAAAATTCAAAATAAAGATAATAGAAAAGAAAGAAAGAGAAAAGGATGTGTCTTAATGCTTGAAATATGCCTTATAAAGGGAATACTTAAGAAAAGGCATCTTTCTTTTCTGACTTTTGGTCCCAATCTTTGCTCACGTCTAGATAAAGTCATTTTAGACTTTCCCTTAAAAATTGATATTAACAGGATTTACAGAATAAGAGTTATGGATTTTATTAAAATCCCAAAGTGTATGATTTTGGAATGATGTCACGAATTCATTTTCAAAATAGGAAATCCATTTTTGCCCTCTTTAATATGTGCGTGGAATGAGGGACGTTGGATCTGTGATCCAACGGTGATCGGCTTATCACCTACCTTAGTCATTTAACACTACTACAGAACCTACCTTTAGTGTCGGTTATTTAAAGCCTTTAGTGTCGGTTTATAAGCGACACCTATGTGGGCGACACTAAAAGTCCAACCATTGGTCGTCGGTTCCATAACTGACACCCAAACTCTTCGCACGCCACCGAAAACGCGCCATCATGGGACTATAGTCGTCGGTTATTAGGTAAGAACCCGACAACCAAACCCTTCGCGCCACAGTAAGGGCGCCATGTTGGGCACCATCCGTGTCGGTTATCTACAAATAACCGACAACCAAGCCCTTCGCGCCACACGAAATAGATGCCAGTTATTTGTAAAAAACCGACACTATAACATTATGTGTCGGTTATTTACAAATAACCGACGACTATTGTTTTTTTTTTGCTGTCAGTCTGCAGACCTGCTGTGGCTGGTCGCATGATGAGAAACCTGTTCAGTTCAGTTATGAACTGCAGGTTTTACGACATCCATTGATATCAGCCGACAATAGGCCGCAAACCTACAAAATTAACAATAAAAAAGTAGCAAATGCATATAGCAATGCAACTTGCAGTTCCATTTTATTTTCACACATTTATAAACATTCACACATGCTAGCAATCTGTAGTTCCATTGATTCACATTCACACATGTAGACTTCATATAGCAACCAACACTTTCATTCATTTTCATTCAAACACATGTAGAAACATTCAGACATGTAGAAACATTCACACATATATTATAATTCAGAAATTCATTTACAAAGTATCATTGTTTAGTCATTCTTCGCATTCAGGATCCCAATTATAATTTAAAGACCCCACTAATTGTATGGCTATTGCCCATTCTTCTACTACTTCATTTAATTCTCCCATCGTATAGGGCGCATGTACATCTTTTAAGTCCTTTCCTGTATGGGGCTCCATTTTAAACACCTGTAAAGAGAATGATGTATATATATAATTAATGAGCTATAAATAAGATTGATATATTTCATATTATCTCTTGTCGGCTATATAATACCTCAGCAATACAATCGATGTCCATTGCGGAATTTTTGACAAGTATGTGCATATATCGCATGACATAGTATCCACATGCCCATCCGTTGTCTTGTGTAGCACACTATAAATTCAAACATACAAAATATTAAAAAATACAACTAATTAAGCATTGTTCACATAAATAATATATACATATATTGCAGTAGGGAACTTACATTCACGTTCTTCCACATTATTTGTTGGTTCTTTTTCATGGGGACCTTTCCTCCAGCCTTTTTGTACTCCTCAAAACCCCTACATGTTAATGTAACACAGAACATTGCAATTAAATAGTATTGTAATAACATATGTTAACGGATATGAAAAATGAAATATTTCTCACCGAAATATTGCCATTTTCATTTTGTGTCCAAATCTTGTATTCAATTTACACCCCTTAGGATCTAGATAATACACAGTGAACGTCTCGGGGGCAATAACCAATAACTCCCAATGCTTACAACTAGAGGAAAAAAGTTAAAAATTAATAAATCAAAATCCACAATAAAATGTAATTTTCTTAAGTCCAAATTATAATAAGCAAAGTAGACTTACTTTACATTGAATGGAGCCATTATCACCGTCTTCTTTTTTACAGCAAAAATTGAAAAAGCCTCACAGCAGTATTGTTGAACTACTGTACGGTCTTTAGCTACTAGACTAATCAAGGATGGAATCAAAAACCCTACATGTTCGAATCCAAAATCTACACATATGTTGTCTAAGTAGCTGCAAAATATGTATTAATTACGCATGCATTAATAAATAAGAACCAGATCAGCAGATCATACACAAGGTATATGGATGTATAAAGAATATCTCACCTTATCCATAGCTCTATCACAGATGTATTTAGCCAATCATTTCGAAACATCTCCAAAATATCTTGTATAAATATTTTTGTTTCATATGACTGACCTGTAGAATCTGAATCAGAAGAAACAGTTATAGGGGAGTTTATATCATGTTCCCCTAACCATACTGCCATACCCCTACAGTTAGGACCTAACGGGGCAGGTAGGTCCTGTGGAACCCAACTAGGTAATGCAGGAGATGGAAGTGGAGGCCTAGATGTTGTGGGTGTCTTATTTTTAACCTGTATATATATATAATAATTTCAGATCAACTGCCAGCATATACACACACTAACAATTGAACGTAATGTAAATTTACCACACCTTTTCAGTAAATAAGACATACGCTTTTTCCCACAATATCACTCCGCCTACTGCATCACCAAGCATTTCACAATCTGGGTGGACATATGGCAGTTGAAGATCCTGAAATTGGGGGAATACATGTATCGGGCTCACCCGAATGCAACCAGCTGGTACTGGAGACCCGTGACACGTTTCCCCTAGTACGGATGGGTAAGCCGACGCCTCTGCCACGACATATTCTTTACTTTTTAGACGGCATGGCTTCAACCCCTACAAATTTTTGTGTAAAGAATGTTATATACATATATACATATCATCTTTTTTGAAACGACTACACTATCATATATACGTATCATCTTGAATTAAAAAACTAGTTACTATGTCATAAAAATACTTACAGTGGATGTGCTAGGTGGTGGGTCTACAGGCTCTACAGTAGGAGTAGGAGTAGAGGCTGCAGTAGGTATTGGCTGGTAAGTGGCAGTCTGAGATGCCTGCCAATTTTGCATTGCTTCTGCGAGTTTCCTGTCAAATAGCTTATTCACCTATACATGGATAAAAGAAACGTCAAATTCTAATTTTTGAATTCTCTTTTACAGTAACATCTACAAGGAAAAAATATGTTACCTCTTCTTGTGAAAGTCCCGCTTTTGGGACATGTTTGCGCTGGGATGGCCCAAAAAAAGCTTTGATGCCCACACCAGCGCCTGCAGCCCTAACACGTCTAGGATGCTCTGGGTTACCCAGAGAAATTGTCAATTCATCCCTTGTGCCCTCAGGGATGAACTTTCCTTGTTTCCTCAGCTCGTGCAGCTCCCGCTAATCGCCAAAACAACAATTTGTACTTAAGTAAACAACACAAATAATCAATATTCGAATGATTGCTGTAAGAGTTGTATTTTACCATTTTTGCAGCCGCCTCAGCAGTTGCGGCCTTAGTTAATTCTCCCTTCTTATTTTGCCTCCCAGCTATCTAGACATCATGGCGAGGCAGAGGTGTGCTACCTATGGTAGAGGACTCCTGAGTAGTAGCAGCAGCCTCAGCCTGTAGTCTTTGGCGAACGCCTGCATATCCTCTTGGACCCCTTGTGTGGTCGTGCACATTCATCGCACGCATTGATCTTTGTGCATCACTGAGGGCCTAGTTAGTATGCACATTAATGATTTGGTTAGTAACACTAAATGTTAATCTTGAATAAGTGAATACAACATATATTAATTAATGAGATTGAGATTGACGCCTAATACCTTGAATTCATCAGTTTGTCTTGAAGCGACAAACACGTCCCATTCTTCTTTGTCCAGGAAGTTCCACTGTTCAGTGGCTATCTTCTTCCTCTTGTCGGCTTCTTTTATGTATTCTCTGGTGAGATTTGTCCTATAGTTCCTAAGGACTCTCCCACAGCGTTGCATCACGCATTTACGATGCAGCTTTTCATCCAATTCAAATATACTCTGCAAAATATAATTGCTATTAACTAGTATCCAAAAATTTAGTCATCTACAAAATAGAATTGCAAATTAATAATAACTCACGCATAAATCCCTCCATATTAAATCTTTATTCTCCTTAGAAATGTTATGCCAAGAATCTAAGCGACAACCGCAATGGCTACGAGTAACATATCCAAGATATGAAATAAATGAATTGTGATTCACACCACATGCATTTCCTGCATTATTGAAATACACAACAAGTTTGGGTCCATTGCCCTTTTGCGCAATTAACTTCTTCATCATAGTGATGTCCCTTCTCTTGTCAACTTTTTGGTGTTGTTGATCAAGTGCCTCAAGTGCTGCACATGGTACCTGTGCATCATCAACCTAAAATTTGACAAAATAATTCACATTTACAAGATATAACTATAAATGGACATATAGATATAAATATATGATATATTTTTAAAACCTACATTGTGAGGCGGCGCATTGATGTCCTCACCCTCACGGTAGTCATCAAGACGGTCATCAGGAGAATGGTCAGCCATCTGCAAATTCACATTCAAATTGTAAAGTTCACATTGTAAAGTAGTAATTCAAAGTGTAAAGCTCACATTGTAAAGTAATTCAAATTGTAAAGTTCACATTGTAAAGTAATTCAAATTCTAAAGCTCACATTGTAAAGTTCACATTCACATTGTAAAGTAATTCACATTATAAATTAGGCTCACATTATAAATAAAGAAAATTTCGGCAGCATTTGGACGGGTTTTTAGGCCAACAAATAATGTGTTTTCTTATACCTAAAATCCTAGTTCTTCAAGTTAGGGTGATTATTGATGTCTTTAAAAGCATGATTGGCAATTTAGGGAAAAGTTCATCATTTACATTCCAAGCATGTCACATGTGTTTATTTATGTATTGATTTTGATATTATTTAATCATCTACTGATTTAACTTTAGTTAATTATCAACTGTTTAACTTTAATTATCAACTGATTTGATTATATTATATTTATTCATCTACTATTTGTATTCATTTATGTACTGATTTGAAAATTGATTAATCATCACTGATTTATAATTTTATATTAGTTAATCAACTGATTTGTATTTATTCATCTACTTATTTGTATTTATTCATGTACTGTTTTTTATTTAGCTATTTACTCATTTGAATTTATTTATACTGCTTCTGAAATTATGTAAGAATCTACTGATGTAACTTTATTTATCAACTGATTCATATTTACTTTTCCACTTATGTATTTATTCATCTACTTATTTGTTTTTATTTATTACTGTTTTTATTTAGTTATCTATTGATTTGTGTTTATTTATGTAATAATTTTGATATCATTTAATCATCTACTGATTTAACTCTATTACTGTATTTATTGTATTTTATTCATCTACTATTTGTATTTATTTATGTGCTGATTTAGGAATTATGTAATCATCTACTGATTTATATTAGTTTACCAATTGATTTGTATTTAATGTATTTATTCATCTACTAGTAATAAAAATGGTTGTCTTTCTTTCTAGTGATATAACCTACGGCTACTGGCAAAATCAAATTACCAGTTCGGTTACGTGGCATTTTAGGCAACTAAAACCCTAAATCAAAACAGAAACCAAGGTAGAGCAAAAGAAACAACTCCAGGCCTTATCGTTGAACCGATATCTTATGTATTCCTTGTTTTGCCGGCTAGTGGGAAAATCAGATTACCAGTTCAGTCATGTACCATTTTAGGCAACTAAAAGATCACAAGCTATAACTATCTATTAAATGACTGAAGTGCATATGGTTCATATGAGATGGGACCATCATTTTCGTCATTTGCAATGAATAATGCAAACAGGCAGTATTAATCTAGTGGATGAGGAAGAAGGAAGAAGCCGGCGTACCTTGAGGTGAAGCTGACAGTGCCGGAGCAAGGAGAGCAACTGGAGGTGACGACGACGAGAAGAGGAGGACCAGCAAGGATGGAACCGGCGGCGACGGCGGCGAGAAGAGGAGGACCAGCAAGGATGGAACCGGCGGCGACGGCGACGACGGCGAGCGGCGGCGAGGGCGTCAACGGCGACGACGGCGAGCAGCGTGCGACAGACGAACGGCGGCGCGGGGAGGAACCGGCAACGACGGCGGGGGAAATCGCCAGACCTAGCGTGCACGGCAATGAAACATATACGATGGGGAAAAGTTATGTTCGCACGGCTATTAAGTTGACAATATGTGTCAGTTATTTAAAAAAAACCGACAACTAAACTAACAGTGTCGGCTCTTTGAAGAAAACTGACAACTATACTACATAATATTCGTCGGTTCATAAATAAAAGACAACTGACAACTATTCCTATCTCGTGCATACCCTTTAGTCGTCGGTTATTTATTAAAGAACCGACAACATATGTCAAATTTTGGAGCCAATTTTTTCGCTGGAATTTTGGGTTTGGCGGTTGAGTTTAGTTGTCGGTTGTTTATTAAATAACCGACAATTATTGAAAGCGGTACCCGTGTCTGGTCGACCTTCACATATTGGCTGTCGGTTTCTGTTAAAAACCGACATAGTAGGGTTTATGTTTCAGTTTTTGTATACAACCGACACCTTGAAAACCGACTTTATAAGCCATTTCTGTAGTAGTGTAAGGAAACATGAACACAACGTTGGTGATCACAAATTAATGCATGACCAGATTGAGAAATCGCCCCAATGACTTCGTGAGATCATTACGAGTCGGCCAACCCTAGGTTTTACCTAGTGCTAACAATTATGTGTGTGTTAATATTTCCCATAAAATGGCATTGTTCTAGGTCTTGCCAACATATTCTGTGACTAACTTGAAGGTTGACTTTGTGTGTCAAATCAAACCCATCTTTCAATGACAACGTGCATAAAAATGTGGTTGAGGTTGTAGCTGGTTTCATCTTTTCCAAGGATGATGAATATAATACAATGTAAACTGGTAACATGCATCCAAGCTAGTCCACGTAGTGTTAATAGCATGTGTCTGGCTACTAGGAGTCGCAAAAGCCAAGTTCATGTTATTTGAATAATCCTTCATTATTCTTGAAAGGAAAGAAGTAATACAAATGAAACATGTGAGAGAAACATAAATCTAAGTCCATATGACAAAAGATACATATATTTGTTTTTTATCATAATGTATGATCGCTAATAATCAGATCAGTGTTCTAAAGAATACGAGGGGCACCAAGTAGCCCCTATAATTTGTAATATTCTAGTCCCTAGACTACTACTTTATAGAGGGCTAAAAGGCTGATAACAAATGTAAAAATATCTAGAGACACGGTGGTCACGACCTGGATGCCGCAACATCATGAGTCATGGAACTTTTGCAAGAGACAATGGTAGAATTTACATTAAATACTAGCAATGTGTATACAAACATTGGGAACCCATTCTGTAAAATAAGGGTTACTCAATTTGTAGAATGCAATGTCAAGGAAGGGGTTATGTTACCTTAATTATGAGTTGATTCCCTTTTTAATACTAACTATTCACGTTTAGGAAGTTAGGCCTCCTACTGAGATTAATGAGGGGAAAAGGGCAGTGCTTCAAGTGTTCCTTGGTGAACTTAGTGCCATATCCATGTTGCAACAATGGTTGGTGCCTCTACTCCATCATGGTGTTTATTATCTAGCCATATAGTTGTGTATTCCTATCTATCATCACTTTGTTTCATCCGATTGAGTTTGTAGAGTGCCATGTGCCTAGGAATATGAACATGAATAAGTGATTATATTTCATCTCGAGTTAGTTTAACTAGTGATAGTTCTCGCCATCAAAAACATTTTTTCTTCTTTCTCGTTCTTGTATTTTGCTGATCTAAAGAATACTACAAGTTGATAGTGTGGTGGCATAAGAATTTTCTTTGATGGTAGTGACTTCATTCATTCTTAGTGGTGTTGTTTGGTGCTTGAGCTTCACATCTTCTAAAATAACACTGATTGGGAGTATGATGTGCATATCTAAAATAGAGTTAGCAAGCCCCATCATGGTGAGCCACAAGAACAAATTGGATGGATGGTTGCTACATAATCGTGCAATTGATGTATGTATCACAAGCAACTAGGACACTGCAAGTGTGAGTGCAATGGAGACTGCATCTGTTAGGATTGTGGGAGAAAGGTAGATAAGAAGAGAAATGAATGATCTAGCCCCCCCTCTCACACACACATAGAGGATAGTCACACATAAGGTTATCATCCATCTCAGCATTGTTGTACTATTACTACGTATATAAAAGAAAAAAGTAGTGGCACATCTCCATTTGCAAATTTCGGAGGGGTGGCGGCTAGTGTTAGGAGGGCATGGTGGCTAGGGGTTAGAAGGGGAGGGATCTAGGGTGGATCAGTATGCTCTGATACCATCTAAAAGACTAAATGGTTTTTCTTATTGAGTGAATAACAGGTACAAGGCTCTCTCTTTTATAAGACAAAATAGTAAGACAGAAGAAGAGACAAACAATATGGGATAAATAAAAGGAGGCTAATAGACGAGAAGTTTAAAGCCATAGCACAATAAGTAACGCTAACACAGTAATATATATATATATATATATATATATATATATATATATATATATTATATACATATATATATAGGGTATATCTTTGCTACCCGTGTGGGTAACTAAGATTTGCTATCCGTGCATCAGTTTTGTAATAGGAAGGCATACATTTGTAATGAGACGGTCCAAATTGTAATAGACAGACTCATTTTGTAAATACAGCGTGATGTTTGTATTCTCCGTTTGGAAATAGTAAAATATATATTTATGACTGTAACAGCGCTACAGTACAAAACGAGTCTTTGTATTACAATTTTTGATCATCTCATTACAAATTTGGACCGTCTCATTACAAATGCATGCCTTCCTATTACTAAACTGATGCACGGATAGCGAATCTTAGTTACCTGCACGGGTAGTGAAGATATACCCTATATATATATATATATGAAGCAATGTTATTGAGTCAAACACTATAAATAGAAGAAGAGGAAGGCCTAAATTAACATGGGATGAGCTTATAAAGAAAGATTTTGAATCTCTACATCTTAACCAGAATATGGCCCATGATAGAGCTGAATGGAAATGAAGGATCCATGTAGCCGACCCCAACATACATGGCCTAGTTATATTTGTATACACTTCATGCCCATACTTGCAATCGATCAAAGAAAAATGACAATTTAAGTTATAAAGCAATAACTACTACATAGAAAACAAAGAAACAACAATCACGAAATCTAATACAAAGAATGATTTATCAAAAAATACAAGAAAAGTTACATATTAGTATATCATAACTGTGCCAACAGCAATAATTATATGCAATATAACAAAATAGGAACAAGAACTAAATAGAAAAATTAGGCAGAGGTCGTAGAGAGACATGGCAGCAGGAAGAAATAATGGGGATCTGAAGTGAAATTTGGGAGAAGGGGGAGGAGAAATTGGTGGGAATGAAGAAAAAGGGGGAGATGGAAAGTCTGTACTTAATTTATTTAGGAGAGAAGGAAGAACAAGGAATAAGGGGATAGGGAGGAAACGTTGGTAAGGATGGAGATAAATTGAGAGAGAGGAAAATGGGGAAGAATGGAGATGGAGAGTGAAAATATTGGTCTTGATAGTGGAAGGAAAAAAGACAGCTGGAGGAAAAGGGAAAAGGGAAAGAATCATCGGCAATAAATATAGAGGGTTGAGGATAAGACAGTATAATGAACGGGGAGAGGGAATAATTGGTGGAAACATGGCAACATACAAGGTGGTTGATAGGAAGAAGAACATGGAGTGGAGTGAAATTAAGAGAGCAGAGAAACAAGAAGAAATTGAGAGGGGGGGAAATAGGATGAAATGGGAGAGGGATATGGAGTTGCAATTGTGGTTCTATGGAGGGGGAGTGGAGAAGAAGGACAAAGAAGCAAGATTATTTTGGAGAGAGAAGCATAAAAGGAAGTGGATAGAGAGGAATTATAGGCTGAGTGTGATCAAAAAGAGGTGTAGTGGAAGCCGAGAAAGAAGAGGCAGTGTACCTTGTGATGGTGGAGACCTCCAACAATGTCGTGATCTCCAATGGTAGTCGCAACAACATGTGTTGCAGCGGTCGCTCGGTCTCATAGTGACCAGCGGCTGGAGGATTTTTGTTGCTTTCTATTTCTGCGGCTATGGCCTGAAGCATTATGGTGGATGACCGATGATGAAGAAAATGCCAACAACTCCTTTCTTCATTGCTGCTGCTACTGGAGATTGAGTAGTGTGGGTAGGAAGGGTTTTTTGGGGAAAGAAGAAGAGGGAAAGGGGTGAGAGGGTTTCACGTTTTTTAGGGTGGGGGTTGGGGTAGTTCAGGAACAAGGATAGGGTTTCGTTCCTCTTTTTCTTACTTAACTAGACCAGGATGTTGTTGGGCTGGGTCGGTCATGTCCAAGATGTGTCCCAGACGTGTCTCAACTGTGTACATGTCAAAAACTGGAAGAAAAAAAAGTTTGACACTTCCAGGCCATGTTCATTGTGTGTCCATGTGTAGACATGGTGTGTCCATGTCGCACACGTGTCCAGGACAGTCTTCTCGGAAGTGTTTGTGCTTCCTAGCTTGGAGGTTAGTACAAGCCAAAGGGACAAAAGGTACATCTTCTTATTGGCTTAGGCTCTTTTGTTGGATGTGGGGTTGACATCCCCTTAAGCGATATCAACATCACATGCGTGGTATGATGGGGAGCTCAAGGGTTGCGGTGTGTGCCAGCTCTTTTTGAAAGGATAGACAGAGGAGTGAGTTGTTTTGATATGTTGGATGTGGTCTTGTGGCTCTTACAGCGTGGTTTGATTCTTGCATGGGATTTTCTTATTTTTCCTAGTTTTTTTGCAATTGGGATTTGAGAGGGTTGGTGGCTCACGATAGTTACATACGGGGTGTTTCCTTTTATATCTAGAGAGAGCGAGGTTTCTTTTAGAATCTTCGATATCATTTCATGAGTTATGTGGTATATCCTTGATAGTACTAAGTAGAGCACATGATGAATATGATAAACTCCTCGTAATAAAAAAATTGTGTTTCAGTGCACAAGCAAGCTCTAGATGGATGAGCTAATCAATGGGGTGACTGAAGCAATAGACGCACCAAATAAGTACATCGGTTGACATATGTTTCCTTAGGGTCTTTTATATACATGTTTCCTTATACTTTAGGTTAACCTTTAAGTTATGAACTTATATTTTGGTTGTGTCCAATTGATATGAGTTCATCCAGGGACAACGTTGACTGGGTCAGGTCAGGTAGTGTCTTCTTTAAAATGTAGTGCTAGTTGGGTTGAGTCAACAAAAACTCAACCCATTTCCATGCCCATATCCAGATATTAATTATGATATATTAACACTTGGGAGTGTTGGATGCAACACAAAAATGAATTTGATTGATAACTAGAGGGACAATTCAAATACCATTTTTGAGAAAATACAAATGATAAATTGATCAAGAAAGCATACTGACAATATAGATGCCACTTTTGAAAAGTGTTAATGATAAATCACCAAGCAAGTTGCACAAACATGTTTGGAAATATCATTTTGGTTTTTTTTTTAACTATTCCAAACCATGAGACCTAATAAAACTGAAATCAGCAAATGAATGATTTAAACTGCAAGGATATGTGCCTCTAGCAATCAAAGTTCCATTTTATTTTTTCCAATCGGGGGGCATTTTCTTTTCACAGAGAACTAATCTAATTCATTTCTTAATCTTGGAGAATATTTATCATTCAAGCAAAGTAATGGAAAGAAACCTACTTAACATTGCCATCAAATATAAAGCCCAACAATACAAAAAGTTTCATTTTGGAGTCATTGACGAGATGCATTATCTTTCGATAACATTGTAGAAATGAACATTCAAATTTGACTATTCAATTTCCCATTACCATAAGTTGGATTCAAGAGAAATGTCATCCATTAGTTACTCATACTAAAGTACACTAAATAATCCTCATTACCTACTGCCAAAGCGGAAATGCACATGGACGGTAGAGTTGAAAAAGCTAGGAGCTTCATCAGTTAAGCATGAATGCATGGCAAGATATTCAAAATCAAAGCCTAGAAAATTACCTACGCAACCAATGAGTACATCTTAGATAAAGGCAATATATTAATTAGGTTTATTGTCATACCTGAAATATCAAATAATCCATGTATACTTGGATGCCACAAGTAAGGGCACAAGCTCCTCTCTTGGGCTTGAAAGAGTTGCTGTTGGTCGAGGTGCTTAGTATGCCAAGGTAGAGCTTCTTGGTTAGGAGATGATGATCTACTCGTAGGGTAGGGGGCATCGTAAAAAATGGTCCAATGGACAAAGTACTCGCCAACTAACAACATTACATAAAGAACTCAAAAAACAAGGAAAGAATATAGAAGTGCCCATCACGTTCTCATTGGGCCTCTGTCTGGCGTCGCCTCGCCCAGTAATCCCAACCCAAGACTTTATCAGAGATTCTACAGCTTTGCCTATCGGTTGGAAACGATTTGAAATTTCTACGCTTCAGCCTATTTGTTGGAAGCAGTCTAGAAGGAAACATGTCTCTTGCGCACTGAACCTATGAGCAAACTGTGAAAATGAAAATCATATTTTTATTAAATAGGAGAATCGTGCGAGGATGTCAATTGGGATGACATTGAAATTAAGATAACAAGAAGGGAGAAGAAAGCATAAAGGGTAGGAGGTATCCACTTAGGGCACGTTTGATTTATAGGATTTAGTTGGATTTCCGAAACTCTTGGATTCACATAATCCTAGGATCAACAAAATATCTGATTTCAAAAAAAATTTGTGAACCAGAGCTTGTGTTTGGTGAGCTGTATACAACTTATGGACTTTACCGTACCAGCCCCACTTTGATGCTCGGCGCTGCAAAGATTCTTGTACAGGCTGCGCGCTCCACCCATGGGATCACGGCGCCCAGCCGTTTTGAACTGGACGACATCGTCCAACATTTACACGGCCCAGAAAAATGCGGGATGGGCTTCATTCCTGCCTACCAAACTTAAGCTTTTTGCAGCTGGATCGCTTAATACAATCCAATCCTGCTGAACACGGGTAACCAAACGTGCCCTTATTACATCGATACTTAGAATATTTTAATAGGTTTTAGAAAGGACAGACCTAACTCCATCGTTTGAAGGAGAAGAGCGACATCGACACATATATTCTCCGTGCTACCTTCTCCATCGGATTCGTTGATTCTAATTTCAAAAAGAAGGATACCTTTTACGGGCTCGTCTCTGATTGTAGGCGCCTGATTATCAGTCCAGGTGGATGGTAGAGTGCGGTGTGGATGCAGAGATATTCGACACGATAAAGGAAACTGTGGTGGTAGTTCTGTGGGAAGGGGACGAGGGTGCCGCAGCCTGCGTGCCGGTGTCACTGCATAGGTGAATTGGGAAAGTTGCGGAGTATTCGATGGATATTAGAATTAGTAGTTCGCCGCTTTACGTGTGGCTGTTTAAAATCTTTTAACAGCGGAATGCTCACAATGTTAACGATAACTAAAAAATAGTGTCGTAATTAATCATACAAATAGAACAACAAAAATAAGTCATCGCTATTATTTTGGACCACGACTGAAAAATAAAGTGGTAGCCATGCTTGCCGTTAATAGATTAGTTTTTTGTAGTGTTTAATGGGCCAACATGCCTTTGGGGGGTTCTTTGGAATTTTGAATGAAACAGGGGGTTGTTTAGGATTCTTTAAAACGAAGGGAGTTATCTGGAGTTGTAACAAAACAAAGGGGGCTTTTAGGAAAAAACTCAAATGGAAAACCACTGGCTTCTCTTGCTGAAAAGATGGAGAGAAGCTCCCTGCCGGCCAATTGGGGAAGGTTAGTAGGGAGAACATTGCAAAAGGTCATCTTTGGCACAAAATATGTGGCAGTTGGTGTTCTTTTGGCATTTCACGTCGTACTCATTGTTTTCTGCAAGTTGTCATGCTGGTTTTGCAAAGATAACGATGTAGATCAAGAACTGGTTAATTATGGGCACGTTTGTTTTGTCGTAATCTGCTGGATTGGACTGCATTCTTACATCTAGTTGACAAAATTTTATGTTTGTTTCACCGGCTGCAAAAAATGAAAATCTTAGTATTTTTGGTAATGCAAGAAGTGTGGCATTCTGTTTTCCATCTGAAAATCGTTGGACGCCGTTGTACTGCTGCAGCCATCGCTGTCTCACTTTGGCCAACGTGTTGCGAGAAACTTTTCAGCCGCGTGACCAACAGAGTCGTACTGGCAGTCCAAACATAACACATAACCAACATAACACATGACCAACACACTCACAGGAATCCGAAGGCTGGTTCCAATATGAGATTAATTAAGTACAAGATTTATTTCAATCCAATTAGATCCAATGAACCAAACATTCTCTATGTCTTGCTCATTGAAGAAAATGAGATTGCCAATGCTCGCGCAAAGGAGATCGCGCGCGGGTGGCACAAATTTCCCAAGAGATGGATCAACCGCGGAAGAAAAAACCTACCTTCAAACTGCTAGTGGATTTTATAATGGAGTGCACACTATCAGCAAATTTTATACGATTGAAACTGGACTACAACGGGTTCTGTGCATCGTCCGAAACGGGAAACTCCGAAGGCCGACAGCTCTCCAGGTGTTGGTCTTTACCTCTTGCAACTCTGGCTGCCATAGCCCGGGCCAATGCAACTAAACTCGAACGAGAAGGAAACTGTGTTGGTGCTGATGAACATAATAGGCGAGGGACTCATATATGCAAGATTCGTCCAAAAAAATCTCGAAAGGAGGGATACCTTAAAGAATCTGGAAGCATCAGACATTGTGTGGGAATGTGATCGAACTGCATGGCTGCTGGCACAGTGTGGACCTTAAGACATCAAATGAAAGAAGGGTGATTGTTAGAAAACTCAGAGCCATCGCCAGCTAGAATTCAGACGGAAAAGAGTCTCGAGTGGCGTTTGAGTTTGCCAGCCGCAATCACTGTGAATGATATTCTCAAAACATTATTTCTCGATCAGAGAGCCTTAGAACAAAGTTTTAACCTGTTCAGGAAGTTGGAGAAACTCACATTATACCTTCTTGGTGCCTGTTTTATCAATCTACCACTACCAGCATCGGGTTGGGCCGGCCCGATCCGACCCGCGACCCAGCCCGCATAACCGGATCTAGACCCGAACCCGATTTACAATATGGGTGGGCCGGGCCTAAAATGTAAACTCATATTTTATTTGGGCCGGGTACGGGCAGAGGTAAATCCAGGCCCGAAAACCCGAATGCCCAGATTATATTTTATGTACATTATATACCTATACATCTATCTTTGTCTCGAAAGAAAAACATACAAATCTCTTGATGCAATATGTAGTATGTACCTAACCAATGACAACATGGATACTATGCAATCAATCAACATGATTAATGAATTCATACTAGTAAGATAACCATCATTGACATGAATAGACATACTTGATTTCTTTATTTTGATCTCATTGTGTCCACATATAGGAGACGAATGATCTTTTGCTCAGTGCATAGTAGATTATGCTCATCTTTTTACTCATATGCCCACATGTAGGAGACAATGATCTTTTGCCCTTACAAAACCCATTTCGTTGTATATACATATATGACGAGGAGGCAAAAAGGCACAACATTGTGGACTCCATTGATTTTTTACTTCTCATACATTCACATGCACTAAAAAATGATTTGTTACTCTTTCAATATAGTGTATATACATTTTTTGAAGGTTTATCACAAAATACATATCACAGTAATTCATTTTTAATGTTAGCATGTTAGATCTAGCAAAATTTGGTATGCTCATTCGATGTTATATGGGAAAACCCGAATCCGGCCCGAAACCCAGCATTCTTATATGGGTCGGGTATGGGCTGACATTTTTCAATTTTATCTGGACCCGAACCCGGCCCTTGGCCCGCTTTAAAATGTGGGTTTGGATTTGGGACAGGCAAAACCCGGTATAACCCGGCCCGATGCTCATCCCTAACCACTATGATGTGGCGGAGCCACGAACTACACATTAGGTAGCATAAGATGAACTGTAATCTAAGAGGAAAATACCTCTCGCGCCCTACCTCAAGACCAGGATAAACCATGCAATTAAATGGTGCCCCCCCAACCAGAATTTCTGGCTACGCCATTGGCTATTACTAGCATTTTTGCTCATAGTTCATCAGGAAAGTTTGGAGATAGAAAGGATGTTGTGAAAGATGCAGTTGTAGTTCCAGGTGAGACAGAAGCGATTTTGGAGTGGTTTTTTAAAAAGGAAAAAAAACCCAAATGGCACACTTTTGTAAAAAAAATTACCGAAATAGCACCCTTCCGAACTTATTCCCAAACTAGCACACTTTCAGACTAAAAAGCCACACTAGTTGGCGTTTTATTGTCTCGGGATCAAAAAACGCCACATTATGTGACGTTTTCAGGCTTGAGCAGACAAAAGTGTCACTTTATTTGGCGTTTTCAGGTTTGAGGACACAAAAGCGCCATATAACCTGGCGTTTTACGATTGTGGGGATAAAAAGTGCCACATAAAGTGGCGTTTACAAGCTTGAGCATAGAAAAGCGCCACATAGACTGGCGTTTTCAAGGGAAAGCGCCAAAAAGGTTGGCACTAAGACTCCAGAAATTGATTACGCACGATAGTCTAGACAACTGATTGAAAGGTAACTATATGAGCGTAGAATACCTGATTGGCAAGTATGTTGCACGCAGTGGCGGAACCAGAAATCATATATGTGTACATTTTAACACAGAGGGGGGGCTGAGTCAAAAGTGCTATCCTCATTGAGAATGGAACCTGCATCATTGGCTTTAATAACCAAGCTATATACCACTCCAACTAGTCCCACTCTTTGAAATTTACACGTAGTTAATGTATTTATTTATACTTTAAGCTATACTTAATACTAAAAAGATAACTATTTGTATTAGTTTTTTGGGGGGAGGGGGGGGGGGGCTGTTGCTGTTGCTGTCCCGAAAATATTGGTAACTCGGTCAATCCCACATCTGTAATCATCAATACTTCAAGGTTAGACGGTAGACGCGGGATTGCCTTAAGATCAGGGCAGTCGTCAATTTCAAGATGTCGCAGGGAAGGAAACCATTTCACTTTATCACTGTCATGGAGACCTTGCCATTCTTCACATAGGGGCATTTCGTGGAACGTTAATGCCTCCAGTGATGGAAACACTACACCCCCATTACGTGTGTTCTCCCCATAAAACTGGGAAGTTATCTTCTTCAGTCTCTCTATACCAGAAATATAGACATACTTGACATTTGTCAACCGCCCTAGAGGTGGCAGGTCAACCATATTGGGGCAATCAATTAATGCAAGTAATACAATAGCGGTCAACATATGATCTTCCATCCAACTTGGGAGGAAATTTTGACCTGCAAATCCGTCGATAGTGAGCTTTCTCAAACTTGAAGGGGGTTGTAGACCTTCCAGTACTTCCTTTTGATTCATTACAGCTGCAGCATTAGCAGCATCAATTGACCATTCTAACTGCAAACCTTCAAGGAACAACTTTTCATGCATCATCGCTTCATTAGCTTCATTCTTTCCCCCTTATATCTTTTGCAATTTATGAAGGGTTAGCCCACCATGAAGTTGTTGCAAGCCCTTGAGTTCACTTATTCTGTATCCATCCTGGTCACCAACCCAATAATTGTCCAGTCGTATGAGTGATGTCAAATTCCCTATGCCTTTTGCGGTTATATTGTCAAAAGTTCGATCAACAATGCACAATTCGGTGAGCTTTGTCACATCATTAAATACATGCGAAAAAATATTGACCATTCAAAGTGAGGTATCGAAGATGTATCATGTCTTTTGTGAAATATTGAACGTTTTCCTTACGTTCTTTCTGGGTCTGTATTAATTCCATGCGCAGAAATAGATATCGAATCGAACGTAATTGAGACACTAATGATACAGGAATACTAATGTCCGTAATAATAAAAAATGTCCGGAGTCTTTTCCAATCTAAAATCCCATGTAAAGTGTTCCAAACAATTTCACCAATATCAAGCGGACTTCTACTATAAATTGCAAGGTGGCGTATATTTTTTAATTGCTGTAGATTGTTTGTGAAGCCGGGCTCTATCTTGATGGCCTGACCTGCGGAAATTAATTCCAAGCGCTCACCAGCAAGTCTTATGTGAGATACCTCACCCCGTGAAACATACACCGCAAGGTCATGGATTAAATCATGCATTATATAATCATCATCATCATCATCACCATCAATAGAAACTTGATGATAAACATGGTCATCATCATGATAAATTTGTAAGAGTGACACTGAGCATAGATATTTTATGTATCTACTTCCAATGTCCAGCAAATTTGTCCAGCAAATTTGTGGTTCCTCTGACATAACCATGTGCAATCCATAAGTTTACTAGTTCTCTTTGGGAAATACACTCACCCTTTCTAAATATGGAGCAGATTCTAAAGCACTCTTTTAGATGATGAGGAAGCCGGTGATAACTGTTGGGGATGTTGCATCGATATAGTCCCGGATGTGACGAAAAGTTGTCACGGAAGCGCCACCAACAAGCGTATAAAACCCAAAGAAGAAAAACACCAGATTTAACGTGGAAAACTCTCCCCTCAATACGGAGAGAAAAATCACGGGGCAATCCCGCTAATACGCACTATGTAATATCAATTACAACTCACACCTCCCAGATTTAATTACCCCTAAATCCGGGTAGCAACCGCCAACCGCTACTTTGCTTCAAGGCAAAGTCGCTGACCCTCTCTTATAAACCAAGAGAGCTTCTCTACCAGTTGTTCTTGTTCTCTGGCACCCTCTACCACAGAAGGCACAAACAAGCAACTGGAGAACTCACACCTCAACCGGTGGATGATCCAAAGGCCTCCCCAGGGGCCTCTATTTATAGGCCTCCATGCATGTGATTGCAACCAGGAATTCTAGTCCTAGTTCGAATCCTAGTCCAACTGCATGTTGCAAATAGGAAGTCATATTCCTACTATTCAAGATTTGACTCTTATTAGGATTGGTAGCACAAACCAACCCTCCCAAGTCTAAATCCCACTAAGACATGGGCTGGATTATATTCCTAATCCCAACAATCTCCCCCTCCAGCCCATGAGGGAGATGTGGTCTTCAACGATCATCATTGGGAATGTACACCGCAGAGCTTCTTACAAAGCTCTAGCTTGTCTCGTGTCACCACCTTGGTCATCATATCAGAAGCATTCTTCTCAGTATGGATCTTTTTCAGAGTCAACAACTTCTTCTCTATAACATCACGAAGCCAGTGATATCTCACATCAATGTGCTTTGTCCGTGCATGATGCATTGTGCTCTTGCTCAAGTCAATGGCACTCTGACTATCACAGAAAATAGTCTGGTCAATCTTAATCATCCCCAGCTCCCTTAGAAATCTCACCACCCAGAGAATTTCTTTTCCTGCTTCCGCTGCTGCAATGTATTCTGCCTCTGTAGTTGAAAGTGCAACACACTTCTGCAACCTGGACTGCCAAGATATGGCTACCCCTGCAAAAGTGAAGATATACCCAGAAGTAGATTTCCTGTGATCTATATCACCTGCCATGTCAGCATCAACGAAGCCCTTAAGAACTGGTTCTGAACCACCAAACATCAAACACGTGTTGCTCGTGCCTCGTAAGTATTTGAAGATCCACTTGACCGCCTCCCAGTGATCTTTTCCAGGATTTGAGAGAAACCTGCTCACAACGCCAACTGCATGAGCTCTATCAGAACGGGTACACACCATTGTGTACATCAAACTCCCTACAGCAGAAGAATAGGGAATCCTTGCCATCTCCTCCTTTTCCTCATCAGTAGATGGGCATGACTTCTTACTCAGCTTGAAGTGACCTGAAAGTGGAGTCCCCACAACTTTGGCTTTGCCCATGTTAAACCGCTCAAGTACCCGTTCAACATAACTCTGTTGTGACAATCACAACTTGCGTTGTGTCCTGTCACGTGTGATCTGCATCCCCAAAATCTGTCGTGATGGTCCCAAATCCTTCATCTCAAAGGCTTTGCAAAGCTCTGTCTTCAATTTTCTGATCAAACTGAGATCATGACCCACTATCAACATGTCATCCACATAGAGTAGTAGAATAATGAACCTGTCATTGGGAAACCTCCTGATGTAGACACATGGATCTGCACTTGTCTTCTGGTACTCGTGACTCTGCATAAAAGAATCAAACTTCTTGTACCACTGTCTAGGAGCCTGTTTCAACCCGTACACACTCTTCTTTAATTTGCAGACTAAGTGGTCTTTCCCCTTGACTTTAAAACCTTCTGGCTGCTCCATGTAGATCTCCTCTGTAAGGTCACCGTGAAGGAAAGTTGTCTTCACATCCATCTGCTCAAGCTCCAGATCTAGACTAGCAACCAAGCCTAGAACCAATCTGATAGAACTCATCTTCACAACCGGAGAAAATATCTCATCAAAATCCACTCCTGGTCTTTGACCAAAGCCCTTGACAACAAGTCTGGCTTTGTATCTAATATCACTACCAGTGCCGTCATTCTTCATCCTATAGACCCACTTGTTCTTTAGTGCTCTCCGACCCTTGGGAAGTGCCACAATCTCATAGGTGTCATTATTCTGCAAAGAATTCATCTCCTCCTGCATCGCCTGATGCCACTGTACTCTGTCTCTATGAGTTTGTGCCTCCTGAAAAGTCTCTGGCTCCCCCTGATCAGTAAGCAAGATATACTGAGATGTCGGATATCTGGATGAAGGATGACGTACTCTGTCAGACCTCCTCAGCTGCTGCTCTGAGGACTCTGCCTGGTCCTGATCCTGCTCCCCCTGCCCAGAAGTCTCTTCCTGTGAAGTTGAATCACTCGTATGTGCGTCTGGGACTGGACCACTTGGTGTGCTATCACTCTGCTGCTCATGGTGATTATGTTGCTCTTCTTCATCATCAGAAGACTGCACCTGTGAAGAAGCTGAATCATCCTCATACTCATCGTCTGAAGAACTGTCACCTGATCTCGCAGCCTCTGCATCATCAACCTCAGGCTCTGTCACTGTCTGACTCTCACAGAAAGTCACATCTCTGTGTCTGGTCATGGTCTTTTTCACTGGATCCCATAACCTATACCCAAACGGTTGATCTCCATAGCCAAGAAAGATACATGGCACCGCTTTATCATCCAGCTTTTGCCTCTTTTCCTTGGGAACATGAGCATATGCCTTGCATCTGAATACTCGGAGATGTGAGTAGGATGCATCCTTACCTGTCCATACATGCTCAGGTATATCAAACCCCAAAGGAACTGATGGAGATCGATTTATCAGATAGCAGGCAGTTCTCACTGCCTCACCCCAAAATGTCTTTGGCAACTTTGCAGTCTTCAACATGCATCTGACTTTCTCGACAATAGTACGGTTCATCCTTTCAGCTGTACCATTGTGTTGTGGTGTGCCGGGCTCTGTCTTCTCATGCCATAGGCCATGCTGCGTGCAGTACGCCTGGAACTCCCTGGAGGTGTACTCTCCTCCATTGTCCGTTCGGAGACACTTTAATTTTTCACCGGTCTCCCGCTCTACCATGGCATGGAACTTTTGGAAACATTGAAAAACCTGATCCTTGGTCTTCAGCAAGTAGACCCACACCTTCCTAGATGCATCATCAATGAATGTGACAAAATACTTATTGCCTCCCAGTGAAGCCATCTCAAACAGACCGCAGACATCCGAATGAACCAACTGTAGAAGCTTTGACTTCACCGCAGACCTTGTCTTGAAAGAAACTCGTCGTTTCTTTCCTGTCTGACATGCATCACATGAACTGAGACCACTATTCTTGCCATAAGGAATCAACCTCTTCTTGGATAGAAGATTCAAGCCCTTCTCACTCATGTGTACTAACCGTTTGTGCCATAGATCTGTCTGGTTATCCTCAACTGCATGTATACTGTCGTCTCTAAGTACTTTGAGCTTGGTCTTGTATAATGTGCGAGACAGTTTGCCACGTACAATAACCAAAGCCCCCTTGGTGATCTTGCATTTGCCGCCACCAAAATCAAGATGACAACCTTCTCTATCAAAGAAAGAACCAGAGATCAAACTCAGCCGCAAATCTGGAACGTGACGAACATCCTTCAGCGTGAGCGTGCAACCAACACTTGTCTGAACACAAATGTCACCAATTCCGACAATTCTAGAGAAGCTGGAATTTCCCAAATTCACCCTCCCAAAGTCTCCCCTCCTGTATGAAGTGAAGAACTCCTTACTTGGTGAAGCATGATAAGAAGCTGCAGTATCCACCACCCACTCAGAATCATCCTCATCAGCATGCAAACACTGTTCTTGGACTGTTAAGACCACATTGTCATCATCACACCTATCATCTGAGATCGTCGATGTAGTATTCTTGTCGTCATCTTGCTTGTCTTTGGCTTCAGACCCATGTTTCTTTTTCCAAATCTTGCAATCTCTTTTGAAGTGACCTGGCTTGCCGCAATGGAAGCACCCTCTACCATTCCTTGACTTGGATCTACCACGAGACTTCTCGCGGTCTTGGGATTCACCGCGGCTCTTAGATCTACCACAGTCTCTCGCTCTATCAACGCCTCTGCCCTCTGTGAAGTGCACCTCTGATCCACTGTCGCCTGAGGCTCATCGTCGAGTCTCTTCATTCAGTACACTGCTCTTCACCTGGTCAAGTGTCAACTTGCCCTCCTGTGCATAATTGCTGACTGTCACTACGAGTGTCTCCCAACTGTCCGGTAGCGATCCTAGAAGAAGTAGAGCCTGAAGTTCATCATCAAGAACCATCTTCATGGACCCCAACTGATTTACAAGGCTTTGGAATTCATTCATATACTCGGTGATGTTTGTACCATCCCGGTACTTGAGGTTCACCAACTTTCGGATCAAGAAAGCTTTATTTGTGGCAGTCTTCCGCTCATATAACTTCTCGAGCTTTTCCCACAGATCTTTGACATTGGTCTCTTCTGAGACGTGATGGAATACGGAGATGTCGAGCCATTTCCGCACTGTTCCGACGGTTTTCCTGTTTATCTTCTTCCAATCTGCATCAGATGTAGTCTCTGGATTTTGTCCCTCTATCGGATCATATAGATCTTTGCAATAGAGAATATCCTCCATCTTGGGTTTCCAAATCTGCCAATTTGTGCTTGTCAACTTTATCATCGTCGCATCTTCATCTTTCCCCATCTGAACTTGTATCTGCAACCTCGCTCTGATACCACTTGTTGGGGATGTTGTACCGATACAGTCCCAGATGTGACGAAAAGTTGTCACGGAAGCGCTACCAACAAGCGTATAAAACCCAAAGAAGAAAACACCAGATTTAACGTGGAAAACTCTCCCCTCAATAAGGAGAGAAAAACCACGGGGCAATCCCGCTAATAAGCACTATGTAATATCAATTACAACTCACACCTCCCAGATTTAATTACCCCTAAATCCGGGTAGCAACCGCCAACCGCTACTTTGCTTCAAGGCAAAGTCGCTGGCCCTCTCTTATAAACCAAGAGAGCTTCTCTACCAGTTGTTCTTGTTCTCTGGCACCCTCTACCACAGAAGGCACCAACAAGCAACTGGAGAACTCACACCTCAACCGGTGGATGATCCAAAGGCCTCCCCAGGGGCCTCTATTTATAGGCCTCCATGCATGTGATTGCAACCAGGAATTCTAGTCCTAGTTCGAATCCTAGTCCAACTGCATGTTGCACATAGGAAGTCATATTCCTACTATTCAAGATTTGACTCCTATTATGATTGGTAGCACAAACCAACCCTCCCAAGTATAAATCCCACTAAGACATGGGCTGAATTATATTCCTAATCCCAACAATAACCCCACAACAAAGTCGTCATGATGTTGTTTGCATAGTTTCTATTTAACCCGCAAAGATTGCTGTGCAGAATTTCATTCCATTTTCTTAAATCTGTTTCATCACGCAATGCTTTACCAATAACCTCTGCTGCTAAAGGAAGACCCCCAAGTTTTAGCACGATATTTTCCCCTATCTGTCTTAGCCTGTGGCCTTCCTCTGGAACCCCATTGGGAAACGCATGCTGCTCAAACAGCTCTTCACAATAATTTAATTCTAAAGGCCTTAAATTGACATGGTGAATGTAGTGGTAAGTTGCTATTCTTGCAGTGCCTTCACCTCTTGTAGTGATGACGATTCTACAGGCATGCTCACCATAAGTTAACGGTGTCAGGAAATTATCCCATTGCCTTTGCTCTACATTCCAAACATCATCTAACACGATTAAGAACCTTTTGCATCCTAATTTCCGCACTACCTTCTCATGTACTTTTTCTAGACTCATATCACGAGTCTGATTACTAATAATGCCTTTTAGCAACTTAGCAGCGCCTAACGTTACACCCACAAATACCCACCTTATTATATAGAAATCTGTTTTCTGTCTTGCATCACTGAGGATGCTTCTAGCGAGTGTAGTTTTCCCCACGCCACCTCCCCCAACTATAGGGATGATTACCAATTTCTTCGTCTCGGTATCCGATAATATAGAAAATAGGCCACCAAACCTAAATGGCACATTTCCCATTTTTTATTCTCTAAATGGCACGTTCTTGAACTTATTGCCCAAAAAGACACATTTGCAGACCAATGCGTCCCCTGCTGGGACGCATTGCTCTCTCGGGAGGCAATGCGTCCCCGGTTGGGGCGCATTGCTCTCCCGAGAGAGCAATGCGTCCCAACCGGGGATGCATTGCCCCCACAGGAGGGCAATGCGTCCCAAAGTCGGACGTATTACTTTATTATTATTTTTTATTTTCTACTTATGATACCATGTATACCATGTATATTACATATACATATATATGTTAAATTGCTAAATTAATATAATCTAAATTAACTTATATACAATTAGCCATATATTTAAAATAATATCTGAAGATAATAAAATAATAACAGAATATTATATTTATCAAAACATAATATTTATAAATTTAGATAAAAATATTCAAAATTAATAGATATAATACTAAAATTATATAATAAAGTTTAAATTATAAAAATAAAGAAAATATATACATGTATTTATTTGTAAAATTAGAAGAAAACAACTAATATAGCAATAAAAATAAGAAAATACTAATATCAAAAATAAGAAAATACTAATATAGCAAAATTATATATATATATACACACATATATACATAATATACATATGTATATATATATGTATATGAATATATTTATATATATATCATATTATGTATATATATTATGTATATCTAATATGTATGTATATATATATATATACATATAAATATATTATGTATATATCATATATATATATATGTATATATATATATATATGTATATATATACATATATACATACATAATATATACACATAATTTATATACATACATAATATATATACATAATATATGTATATATATATTATATTATGTATATATATATTATATATATTATGTATATATTATGTATTAATATTATGTATATCTTATATATATATGATATTTATATATATAAATATATATATATATATATAAATATATATATATATATATGATATATACATATATATATGATATTTATATATATAAATATATATATATATATATATATAAATAAATATATATATGATATATACATATATATAAGATATACATAATATTTATACAAAATATATACATAATATATATATATATATATATATATATATATATATATATATACACACACACACACATATACATATATATATATACATATACATATACATATATATACATACATATATATTTATATATATATATATACATATATATATGTATATATATATACATATACATATATATATGTGTATGTATATATATACATATACATACATACATACATACATATATATATATATATATATATATATATATATATATATATATATATATATATATATATATATATATATATATATATATATATATATATATATATATATATATATATATATAGTCAGGCTAGAATACACTCGAGTGTATCCGGAGCGGAATACACTCAAGTAGTTTTCCATGATGCAATATGTTTTTTGAAAATCTAATCCGTTGATCTTTTTAAACAACTCGTGAACAACTCATACGCAAAATTTGAGCACATTTGGATATGTATAGCTCATGTTATGAAGACCGCAAAAATTAGGCATTTCAAATTAGTTTCGCGCGTTGATTTTGTTGCCCTTGGATGAGTGAGTTACACTCATCCAAATGAGTTCAAAATTTGTATGTAGCCTAGTTATAGTATGACGGTGAAGATCAACGGTTTACATTTTGAAAAAACTAGTCTTGATATGCAAACACACTTGAGTGTATCCGTGCGATCCGTACACTCGAGTGTATTCTAGCCTGACTCTATATATATATATATATATATATATATATATATATATATATATATATATATATATATATATATATATATATATATATATATATATATATATATTGATAAAGGGCGCCTGCCATTTTATTAAGTGATTAAATCATTTACAACAAGTTCACGAATCTGATCCTCAAACCCCTCTCCACGAGAGATGGGGTTAACAAAATGACAAGCGGGTGAGGCCAAGGCATGTGCTACCCTATTACCTTGCCTCCTAACAAAACAGAAATTGAAAGACAAAAAATGAGAAGAGAGCTCGGAGATGTCCCTGACGATAAAGTGCTCATAACCACGTCCACCATATCCCTTCTTCACGGCCTCTACCAGTATAAGGCAATCTGTCTCCACAATGACGTCCGCATAACCCTTCCCAAGCGTGAGCTGCATGCCTTTCAGGACAGCCACACCCTCCGCACTAAGCACCAAGTATGGTTGTTCTAATCGACACTGGGAAGTCCACAACAGTCGTCCGCGGTCATCCCGTATAGCTGCACCACAACCACTGTCACCTGCCAGAGAGATGGAGGCATCCGTGTTGATCTTAACGCAGCCCGGTGGAGGACGGCGCCAAGCTACACTGTCTGAAGAAGGGAGGGAATCCGCTACACTGCTCACGGCTGCATGGTACTGTGCATATCTCCTAACAATATCGATGAAACACGCTGCTAAGCCCGGGAGGAATGGAGGATGCTCGTCAAAGATGTATTTGTTCCTTGCTGTGCATATCTCCTAACAATATCGCCGCACCCTCTTCCTTGCGTCTATCGTTCTCCTCATCCAGAAGGTTGTCCATAAAAGTCCCTATGTCATGAAGGTCCGTCTGTCCCAACCAATCGAACTCGCCGGTAGCCCAGATCCTCCTTGCTATCTCGCACTGGAGTAAAACATGTGTCGAGTCCTCACGCTGTCCGCAATGATGGCAGCCCTCATCCGAAGTCACCTGCTTTTTCTGCAGCTCCGTCATAGTAGGAAGGATATTTTCCAAAGATCTCCAGATAAAGTGTTTTAATTTCGGTGGCCATCTTTCTTTCCACAGCCTTCTCCATATCTCCCCTTGCTCCCCTTCCCACAAGTCCTCCCCCGCCCTTAAGAACTGGTAAGCACTCTTGACCGAAAAAATCCCATTGCTTTCCTTGTCCCAAAAGAGACTATCTTCCACACACCACCGTGGAAGTGGAATGTTTAGGACAGCCCTCGCAAGGTGACTGGGAAAGCACTCCTCCACCGCCTCCCTCCTCCATTTTTTCGTCACCGGACAAATCAAATCACTCACCCAGTTATACTCCTCCGGGCCACTCACCAAGTACCTATGTACCGTGCCACCCAAATGGGGGATCCACCTATCTTTGTAAATGTGAATGTCCTTCCCATCGCCCACTCTCCATCTCATACCTTCCTTGACTAGCTGCAGTGCCCCCCATATGCTCCTCCATGTGTAACTGGGACTACCTCCCATCCTTGCATGCAATACAGAAGAGGACCTGTAGTATTTAGCCTTCAAAATCCGGGCAGCCAAAGACTCACCATGGACCGCCAATCTCCATCCCTGTTTAGCTAACAAGGCTTGGTTTAACACCTTCATATCTCTAAATCCCATCCCTCCACTCTCCTTAGGTTTGCATAACCTCTCCCAACTCATCTAGTGTATCTTCGTCTCCCCTTACTTCGACCCCCACCAAAACCGAGATCATCGCCTGGATCTCATCAATCAGTCCATCCGGTATCTTGAAGACACTCATAAGATATGTGGGGATAGCTTGGATGACCGCCTTAATCAGCACCTCCTTCCCCGGCCTTGAAAGAAACTTCTCTTTCCACCCCAGAACCTTCTTCCACACTCTATCCTTTATCGCAGCAAAGACAGCTTTCTTGGATCTCCCAATAACTGTAGGGAGTCCAAGATACTTCTCATGCCTATCCACCTCTCTAACCTGCAGTTGGTCCTTAATCAGTTCCCGTCTCTCCATAGAAACATTCTCACTAAAGGAAACCTCCGTCTTCTCATAGTTAATTTTCTGTCGAGATGCCCTCTCGTATTGGCTGAAAATTTCAGCTAAAGCGGAGCATTCTTCTGAGGTTGCCCTTGTGAAAATAATACTATCGTCTGCAAAGAAAAGGTGAGTGACCCTCGGCGCCCTTCTGCAAATTCTCGTGCCATGGATTTTATTCTCCTGTGATACTTTGGAAAGGGAGAAAGAGAGAGCTTCAGTGCAAAAAAGAAAGAGATAGGGAGAGATGGGATCACCTTGGCGAAGACCTCTAGTGGGGGTTGCAGTGCCTCTCCTTTTGCCATTGACGATGATCTTGTGGGATACACTAGACACACACTCCATCACCTTATTCCTCCAAACATCCGGGAACCCCATTCTCCTCATAACCTTCTCAAGAAAAGTCCACTCCACCCGGTCATATGCCTTGCTCATGTCGAGCTTGAGAGCCATCAAGCCTTCTCTTCCTCGCTTCTTGTGCTTCATCGTGTTGAACATCTCGTAGGCAATAAGAGCATTGTCTGTTATCATCCTCCCCCTCACAAAGGCACTTTGGTTCTCTGAAATAATGTCATTCAAGAGCGGCTTGATTCTATTCGCCAACACCTTCGTGATAATTTTGTACGATACATTACATAGGCTTATAGGGCGAAACTCAGAAATCCGAACTGGGTTGCTCGTTTTGGGGATCAACACAATATCAGTATCATTCATATCATCCATAGTTTCCTCCCCTTTCCACCATCTATTAATAAAAGACAACAAGCTGGATTTGATCACCTCCCAAAATTTCTGATAGAAAATAGCCTTCATTCCATCTGGACCTGGAGCCTTATTGGGGTGCATTTGGTTAAGAGCCTGCCAGACTTCTATCTCCGTCGGGGCCTGATTAAGACGAGGGAAATTATCTTCAGAAATAACACTCGACATATCAGCAATGAACTCCTCCATCCCGGATGGGACCGAGCTGGCGAAAATCGAATTGAAGTACGAAGAAATAATTTTAGCAATAGATTCCTGCTCTGTATGCCAACTACCGTCCTCCTTGAAGAGACCATGGATCATATTGCGCCGCTTCCGTTGTCTAGCTTTGTGATGGAAATACTTTGTGTTCTTGTCGCCGTCTCTCATCTCATTAGTTCTAGCCCTTGCTAACCAATAGCTCTCCTCCAAGCGTTGTAATTCCTACAACTCATTTGCTATCTCTGTACATTCTTTCAACATGTCATTGGAAGGTGGCCGATTTTGAGCACTAACGAGTTTCTTCTCCGTCTCTGCCAGTCTCCTCTTGATGTTTCCGAACTTTCCTTCTGCCCATTTAGAAAGCCTCTCTGCGCAGCTATCAGTCTGACCACTGAGACCCAAGTCCGCATTGCTGTCCCATGCTTGTTGCACCACCTCTTTACACTCCGGGGAAGATAACCAGAATGTTTCAAATCTGAATTTTTTCTCATAAGAACCGCTGCCCGTACCTCTTCTTTCCGCCCACAAAAGAACCTGTCCATCATCAGAATTGAGAATAGGATAATTCTTGACCCGCCTTACGTTAAAGATCTCACACCATTGCCTGTCAGCCAGAAAATGATCAAGCCTTTCCATAATGAGATTTTCCTCATGTAAACCATGCTTCCAAGTAAACTTGCACCTCGTAGATCCCAGGTCCGTTAGAAGGCAATTGTCAATCGCCTCCCTGAAATTGCGCATCTGCCATTCATTCCTCGTCTGTCCTCCCTTCTTCTCTTCATGAGATAATATTTCGTTAAAGTCACCTCCTAAAAGAATAGGACCCCTAGCCTGAGCACAGACCTCCTCCATTAACTCACAAGTATGTCGCCTCTCCTGTGTAGCAGCCCACCCGTACATCCCCACAAAAAGGAAACAGTCCGGATTGCCTTCTGCTCCCACCTCTGCTGCAATGTGGTGGTCAGAAAAAGACTTTATCCTCACGTCATCTCCTCTCCACCATAAACCCAAACCCCCCGCCCTGCCTCTGCTATCAACACTAAACCCTGCATCGAAACCACACTTCCTTCTCACCACCTCCTGATCTCCTCCTCTGCACATAGTCTCCATGACAAAGACTATATCGGGCAATTCTCTCCAAGACCGCCTTCTCAGAGAGTCAACCGTCCCAGGGCTGCCCAAGCCCTGGACGTTCCAACATAGAATTTTCATGGCTGTTCACGGGTCTGGTCCTCGCCAGTACCCGCTACTGAAAAAGAGGTAGGAACTCCCAGACCCTCCTGCTTCCTTCTTTTTTCCCCATGCAACTCCACATCCTCTGTCCCTTCAAGGACCCCTTCCACTTCCCTTCTATTCCTTTCCCCCCCCATATGGTATCTATCATCGCATGTCCCCATCCCCCTCCCTTCACCAATAATCTGTTCCATCCTATTAAGTTTTCCCATGCTTCTCCCTCTCCCCCTCCTTATCTTCTTCCTTCCTCCCTTAACCCCCGTAAAGATTTCATACCTCCTTCTCCCCACGCATGTGGTCCCAGGTGCAAAACAGCCCCCCACCTCTCCAACTCCATCTACCGCCTCCCCCAACGCACCCCTGGCACCCCCTCCATAGCTACAGACAGAAGCAGGTGGACCGGCAGATGTATCAGCCAATTACGGCTCCGCGTCGTCGATCATGGGCTTCTTGCTGATCTTCACCACACCTGACTCCTGCAGCGGTGCTCGATCATCACCGTCCCTTAGCCTCGCGATAGTCGCAATGGCTTGCATCTCCCGGACCTCCCTTTCAGCATCTGTGTTAGTACCAGACACTTCCTTTCCGCGACCCCCATCAATGCTGCTGATGTTGACAACGACTTCCCTGGTCTGTGTATGCTGGTTGCCCATCTTTTCTTGCCCAGTCCGGCCATCGCCGGTGTCCTTCCCTCCACCGCCGTTGCCTTCTAGCTCAGTCGCCCGTTTAGTGAAGACCAGTTCAAGGTCCTCCACCAACAGTGATCATTCTTTGTCCCTCGCCTCCATCATCTGACCTTTTCCTCGATTGCACGACGCTGTGGCGTCACTGTTGTCTGATGCACGACCCCCCGTCTTCGGCTTCAAGACGAAGCACAACTACTTCTATGATCTGCCCAACAGTTCTTCTTTCATCGACGTCGCCCATCGCTTGGTAGGTGATGCTTTGATCCAGGGCCCCCATAGCCTCGGTGGCACCCCATCGTCATCCTCCCCATCTTCAGTGCAATCTTTCTCAAGATACCCCATCAATCCGCATAGATAACAGAATGAAGGCATCCTGTCATATCGGATTTCCACATCGACAATGCGTCCGCCGCCGTCCTTGATTTTCTGTTTCTGTCGTATGGGCTTCGACACATCTATCTCCACCCTGGCTCGGCACGACGGCCCCCAGGCTAGGTCACGCAAGTCGACCGCCGTGACCCGACCAATCTTAGACGCCACCGCCCTGATTGCTCCCTCTGACCGGAACCCTATAGGAAGGTTGTATAGTCGGATCCAGAAGAAGCTTAGATTCAGCGTCAACGCCGTTGGGACGTCGTCCGGCCGAATGTCCCTGACCACCAGCAAATGATTGTTGAAATTCCAAGGTCCGTCCTCGACGACCTTTTCCTTTTCTTTCCAGTGCATGAATTGGATTACGAATAGGTTGCCTGCTAACTGCCGGAACCCCACCTCGCGTCGCAGCGCCCATGCACTGGTCATCGTGCGCTTCAGCGCGGGGAAGTTGTATGGCCTGCTTGTCATCAATCTGCCCACTAGAGCCAGGTCTAGGTGTTCCCTACTCTCCCCGTCCGCCGTCCCTCCCAGGTCAAGAACATCAGTTTCCTCCTCCTCCCTCACCCTGAGTACAACGTACCGTTCCACGACATCATCTCCGCCATGGCGTGGAGAAGCCATGCAACCTGCAAGAGAGAAACGCCTCGGTGGCGAGAAGACCCCGCGTGCGTCGCCCAGAGGAAAACCCTAGGAGCGCCGACCAGGGAGAGAAAAACATAAATGTTTACCCATATATAAATATATATATATATTATTTTGCTATATTAGTATTTTCTTATTTTTGATATTACTATTTTCTTATTTTTATTGCTATATTAGTTTTTTCTTCTAAGTTTACAAATAAATACATGTATATATTTTCTTTATTTTTATAATTTTAAACTTTATTATATAATTTTGGTATTATTGAAAAAACCACTAGAGGGGGGTGAATAGGGTTTTATGATTTTTTAATAATAATTCAACCAAAGCAAGTAACCACAAAAATATTGGACAAGGGGACAAGGATTTAGAGTGGTTCCAACCTTAGCAAATACTAAGGCAGTCAATCCACTACCCGGTTGCTTACCCAACCGGGATTTTGAAAGTATTTAATTTTATTACCTGGCAAGGATGTTACATAAAATTACAACACTTCCACCAAACCCTTCGGACAACCTTCACCTAGAAGTATTCTCACCAACCTCGAAGCAACCTTCCTTGAAGTAACCTCAAGCTCCCCCTTGAAGTAGCCTTCCTCTTGAAGTAGCTTCCCGTTGAGACAGCCTTCTTGAAGTAGTCCAAAGTCCACCTTCTCCACTGAGAAGACCCTTCTCCACCTGAGAAGTCAAACCCTCTCCAATCCGTAGCCTCCAACCCTAGGAGTAGCAAGGAGAGTACAAACAATATAAAGGAAAAAGAAGGAAGAATAGAAATTACAATACCGTTGTAGCACAAGGCCTTATTTCCTATATCAAGCGTTTTGATCTCCTAACCAATGTATATTGAAGTGTTGGTGTAATGGGTAGGAGATGCTAGCCTATAGGACACGAATTTAGAGCAATGGAAATGAATAGCCAATATTGAAGTTGCTCAATTGCTCACAAGAATGAATAGCCAATTGCAAGTATATGCTCAAGTGTTTCACAAGTGTGTATTGGGTATCCTAAGGCTTGTCCTATTTATAGGAATGGCTTATGAATGCTTAAGGATGTTCTAGACACTTTCTAGGGGGTTCTAAGTGCTTAACTATCCGTTAGGTATCCATTAGTTTCTTTAGCAACGTCTAGTTAATTAATTCTGAAAAGTGCAGACAGAACTCTTATCGGTCGAAGAATTGTCGACCGAGAGTCCTTCTCGGTCGAGGACTTATCGACCGAGGGACTGTCTGTAGCAACTTCTGATCAAACTCCCAACTACCTTGTCTGCTATGTCTAACGGCTACCTGGGTCATTCTCGGTCGAAGAGTTTGTCGACCGAGAGTGTCTCAGTCGAGGAGTTTGTCGACCGAGAGTGACCCTTTTTCAATGTTTTGAATTAAGTACTAAGTGTGTGTATGAGTGTGCAGTTGTGATCCTATTGTAGGGGATGACCTATCTCAGTGTTGTGATTGGCTAGGGAAGATCTACACGCTTGATTTACATGATATTTAGATACTTGTACATTATATACTTGTACAAGTTTTTACATTTGATTACAATCATGAATTAAAGCAATTTGAGCATATAGATCTTCCAAGTTGTGTCATCCACCTAGTTCCTGCAACACTCAAGTAGCACGTTAGATTTACAACAATGAAATGTTTGTCATCATCGAAACAAAGGGATTATAATAATGTCCAATTTAGCCAACAATCTCCCCCTTTTTGAAGATGATAAACATTTCCTATAAAATAAGGAAATATAAATCATATGAGTTTCATACCTGGAGTTTACCTTTTGTAGCCATTCTCTTGTTTTGCAAGTGTGTACTGGCCCGAGATTTATGAAACTCATTTTTACTTTATGTTTTCGGTTTATATTATTTCTCCCCCTTTGTCATTTCAAAAAGATATCCAGGAAAATCATTTTGTATGACTTTTATTTCTCCCCCTTAATTTTATGCTATGCTCCCCCTAACTAAGATATTCAGTTTGAAAGACAGGGAATAATATAAATGTAAACACTTTATTGTCGAATTTAGCCACAATTTATTTCTCAATCATTTGCAAAGGATGTTAAGCCTTGAAATGATATGAGATCCTTTTAGATCTATGGCATATGTATTTTGATTTTTCATCCATTTTACATGGGATGTTAAGCCCTGAAAATGATATGAGATTCATTCAATCTTCTAATAGAATGTATCTCTAATCAAATACACGGGATGTTAAGCCCTTAATTTGTTTAGAGAATTCCGTTAAGAACAAGATATATGTCATAGTCATGAATATTGTAGATTTCTTTGTTTTCATAACCAAAACTACTTTTAAGGATACTAAGGTCATTAAAAGCTTCAAATGATGTTTATAAAGTTTTGTAAGCTTCTTGATTTTATAATCAAGATGGTTTGTGTGAGCTCCCCCTTAATCTTATAGTCAAGATAATTTAAGGATTCTAAGGTCACAATCAATATTAGATCATAATAAGTTGACCTTTTATGAGAGTTATGCACTAAAATTATGTTTTCAATATGATAAACACACTTTGAATCAAGATACTAAGATTAAGTGCAGTAAAATGATGTACAAATAAGCATTTTGTCAAGCTTATTTTAGGTCGACCTTGACTTCGACCATAGCGCCCCATGGTCAAACTTGATTTCAACCAAGAGGCAATTTCTGCAGATTTCCAATTTGAAGTGCATTTGTGCCATGAAGTTTTACTGTTTATGCAAAATGGCATCTTCATATGAGCTGAATTACAATGATCAAAAACAATATCCATTCATGGTTTGTATATATGGATCAAAGATTATTTTAGACAAACCAATGAAACACAATGATCATGGCACAATAATTATGATAGAACAGTAGAAGTATATCCACAATACAAAGTTCAAGATAGGAGCATATAAATACGATGATTATGATCATTTAAACTAAATTTCAATACACATGATTCCTATATAGATAGATCAAGGAATTCTTTAGCCATGTGGATTATGATAAAATAGTAATTTGCTTGATTAAACCAGCATAGTTCATATTTTCAGTTAAAGCCAAACTATGTAGGGAATAAACCAAAAATCTCATTCAGGTTCATAAGTTTTGAATTTTAAGACAAACCATGTAAATAAACTTTTTCAATCAATGAATAAGGTTTGTTCAAAATCAGTCTTCATGTAACACTTTTGCAATATATTTAAGGATTTCATGTTCATAATGTTATACCTTAATTCATGATGCACAAAAATCAATATGTCTTGTTTCAAAGATGGTCTCCAATATTTATTCTTGATTTGCATATTAAATCAATCATTAATAAAAAATTGATAGCAAACTAGTTCAATTGAAAACAAGTTCAGTAGAACTTGATTCGGTCGAACTGTTTGTCGACCGAATTTATCTTGGTTGATGTTTTCTCGATCGAGAATGCTGCTATTTGTACAGGTTTTATCATATTTGTTGCAAACTTCAAAATAGTAACCTGCTCGGTCGACTAATTCTCAACTGACAGTGTTCTCAGTCGAATAGTTTCTCGACCGAGAATGTGTCTGTATTGTTTTTAGTAATTGTTTACAAGTAAATCATAGTTCATTTTCAATTCAAATATGCAATTTTGAAAACTCAGTTTGGTTGAGATAGAACATATGAATATCAAAGTAACATTTAGATCAAATCTCAACTAATTATATTCAAATCTTTATGCTTTGATGACCCTAATTAAGGAAAATTTTCAAAGATGTGTCTCTACAGATTTGTTTAAAAATGTATATTTTCAAGTTAGAAATTTTAATTACTTGAATCAATTTGTTATCTCATTATGTTAAGATGAGATAGACATAGAGATATACAACTAGAGTCTTTGGTCATATCTCAACTTAATTTTGTTCATTTAGTTTGGGGGTTTTGGAACCCATACTAACTCAACATCCTTTTTCTTGTAAGGACATGAGAAAGAATAATGTCCAAGATGCAAACATTAATGACAACATATAGAATCAACCTCATATCTCTTTCTATGATTTTGTTCTAGGTTGCTCTTGGGTACATATGTATATTTGCCTCTAGGTACATACATAGATTGATTTTCTAGCACTTGTGTCTTTCTCCAACTAGGTTTTTGGTAAGATTTTACTTTAGGCTTATAACCTAGTCCTCTCCTTCCAATTTGACGATAAGAATCATTTAGGACTTTATCAAGAATATCATTGTTACTCCAGCTACTAACTTGTTGAGGCAACTTAAAAATCTCATCCATTCTCTTCTTGATATCTAACTTTGCTTGATCTTGATTAAATGATATCAAATCTATTTCTTTCACAATAATATCATAATCTAGATGTGTACACAAAATAGGCTGTTTTTGAAGATCATTTACTTGAGTTTGCAAGTTTAACTTTTCTAGGGAAAGAAGATTCCAATTTGCTTCTACAGATTTCAGCTTAATATCATGATCTTCAATAACCTTTTTAAGATCTTCATTTTTAGATGTGAGAGCAAGAAGTTTAGCATGTAATCATCATTTGCCTTATTAGATTTCTTTAGTTTCTTCTTACACTCAATATACTTACTATGTGTCTCTTCAAGACTAGCAATGAACTCTTCTTTAGGTAAATAAAAAAGACTTACCTCTTCTTCTTCTTATTCACTTATTGTAGAAATTAGGCATTCTTTATGCACTTCTTCCTTCTTTGACATCCATGGACAGCTAGGTGTAGTGTGCCTTGTTCCTAAGCACCAATTGCAACTTGTTGAAGATTAGTCCATGAGTTTCCTTTGCTTGCGGTTGTAGACACCACCACCCTTCATTCTTCAAGACTCGATTAGAGCTCCTTGAAGCCTGCTCTGATACCAAATGAAAAAACCACTAGAGGGGGGGTGAGTAGGGTTTTATGATATTTTAATAATAATTCAACTAAAGCAAGCAACCATAAAAGTATTGGACAAGGGGACAAGGATTTAGAATGATTCCAACCTTAGAAAATACTAAGGCAGTCAATCCACTTCCCGATTTCTTACCCAACCGAGATTTTGAAAGTATTTAATTTTATTACCTCACAAGGATGTTACATAAAATTACAACACTTTCACCAAACCCTTCGGACAGCTTTCACCTAGAAGTAGTCTCACCAATCTCAAAGCAGCCTTCCTTGAAGTAACCTCAAGCTCCCCTTTGAAGTAGCCTTCCTCTTGAAGTAGCTTCTCATTGAGACATCCTTCTTGAAGTAGTCCAAAGTCCACCTTCTCCACCGAGAAGACCCTTCTCCACCTGAGAAGTCAAACCCTCTCCAATCCGCAGCCTCCAACCCTAGGAGTAGCAAGGAGAGTACAAACAATATAAAGGAACAAGAAGGAAGAATAGAAATTACAATATCATTGTAGCACAAGGCTTGATTTCCTATATCAAGCATTTTGATATCCTAACCAATGTATATAGAAGTGTTGGTGCAGTGGGTAGGAGATGCTAGCCTATAGGAAACGAATTTAGAGAAATGGAAATGAATAGCCAATATTGAAGTTGCTCAATTGCTCACAAGAATGAATAGCCAATTGCAAGTATATTCTCAAGTGTTGCACAAGTGTGTATTGGGTGTCCTAAGGCTTGTCCTATTTATAAGAATGTCCTATGAATGCTTAAGGATGTTCTAGACACTTTCTAGGGGGTTCTAAGTGCTTAACTAGCCGTTAGGTATCCACTAGTTGTTTTAGCAACAGCTAGTTAATTAACTCTGAAAAGTGCAGACAGAACGCTTCTCGGTCAAAGAATTGTCGACCAAGAGTCTTTCTCGATCGAGGACTTATCAACCGAGGGACTGTCTGTAGCAACATTCTGATCCAACTCCCAACTACCTTGTCTGCTGTGTCTAACGGCTACCTGGGTCATTCTCGATCGAAGAGTTTGTCGATCGAGAGTGTCTCGGTCGAGGAGTTTGTCGACCGAGAGTGACCCTGTCATTGGGTTTTAGGGAGGTAGAGAATGCAGCGGAAACAAAAATTTTCTCCCCCAAACCCGGAACAAGGAAACGCGTCAACGTCAATATAATAGGAAAGGATGGTTTGTGGAATCATACCTTGTCCCGAGGCTTGCTCGGAGACAATACCTCGTGCCTTTGCGCAGTCTTCAACTCTGGTCTTGGACGGTGTCTGTGCAGCTCCTGGTCGCACCGGGACTGAAGACTCCTGATGTCACCAGACTGTTGGGATTGACAGTTGTCCTCCTGAGCGGCAGAAACCTCCCGCCTCTGAAGTAGTCCACACAGACCACCTGGAACTCCACACTCCTTGTCCCACAAGGAAGTGGAAGGAGTCGCACCCTCCTGTTGATGTACTAGTCGCCAACACACTCTCCTTCCTCCAGTTGCAACTGCAGTTGTCTTTACCTTGTTGCACCTCCCTTTGCGGGTAGCACTTGCTCAGGCTCTCTCTCGGTTACCAAAACTAGAGAACGACAACTTTGCAGAGCAACTGGTTGCACTGAGTTGTCCTTTGAGAAGCCCCCAATACCCCTATATATAAGAGGGTCATAGAGAAGGGTTCTCCATCCCGGGCAATACGAGACTAAAAGCAGGAGTAGAAGGGTTTGAGATTTTCCACAAAACAACCAACTCGCAACCTAAACCGATCAGTTCACAAGTGAACCGGTCGGTTGGGGACCTGAACGGTCGGTTCACAAGTGAACTGGTCAGTTGGGATGCCTCAACCGGTCGACTCACAAGTGAACCGGTCGGTTGGTGGTCCTGGTCGGTTCCCGATTGACTTTCCTTCTTTTTTTTCCAATTGGTATTGAATACCAATCCTATTTCCCAATCAAATTGGGCAATTGAAATGAAAGGAAAATTCTCACCAATCGTACTTTTCCAACTTGCTCGGTTGCACCAGTTGAATTGATCGTTTCAACACTTGAAGCAATAAGTTCACCCTGGACTTGAGCCGACCGGTTCAGCAACCTCAGTCGACCGGTTCAACACTTGAACCGGTCGGTTGGGAGTACAGATTGTGCAGAATCATTCAATTGTGATTTCAATCAATCCGATACTCCAATTAATGTGTCCAACACCTTGAACATTATGAGATTGAGCTATCAATTGATTGAGTGTTTAATTGAACTACTAAACTCCTTTAGTAATCAATCTAAACATTGCTATTGGACAAAACTCCTCTTCCAGGTTAAATCCTATGTGTGTGACCCTGCAGGTCCATTTCACATTGGTAGTGAAAGTCCATAACACTTATGACTTCACAAGCAAAGAGCGGTGCCTAGTCACACATCAGTGCTACCGAAGTGAAAGTAGAAAGTTGGAGAACAACTTTCAATCCTACAATTCGTGAATGGTGTCACAGTGAATGTATAATTCCTTTGTCACTAATATCCCGAATGAACTCGAGGCATGGAACAATCATCCTGTCAACATTCATTCACTTTCTTGATCTCAGAGTAGATTGGAAGAGATATGTATGACATCAATATCACATACGGATTCACACATGTGTGCACACCTTTCTCAATCCTACTCATCACGTGGCCATGGATATCAAACTCCCTCAGGAGGGACAACTCCCATATCTATCACTCACCCCTCAAAAGCCCCATGTGTCAAAGCCACCCAATCATCACCTTTATAACAACCCATGTTTCAGGACTGCGTTTGATGATGTCAAAGTGTGCCCAACGACATGTGTTGAGTGTAGTGATTTCAGGTCAAAGAATCACACTCACCACCATCACTGTGAGTACTGACTGTGACTACCATGTCATGATTCCATGTGTCAAACTCACAGTGGGTCTGTCCGGTACACTTGTTCTCTAACAAGTACCTATGTGTTTGGTTTGATATCTCTATATCATGACTAATGAGATTCTGTCATCAACCAACACCACAATCTAGTCTTGTATATCATTGCTGTCTATCTACCTTCCACAATGACATCCGACTCCAGACATAACCAAGAATGTACAAACTCTTAGCATCCGTATGATCTCATCGTTCAGGTCATGATCCTGAAGGCATACGTCATTTAGTACTACCATTCTCTAGACATTCAATCTGTTCTATCACTATCTCATATGACTAAACTAGAAAGAATTGGATGCTTGCCTTTGTTGTTTATCAAATCAATCTTGATGTATCCCACCAATCATCCCATGATTGGCTCTCAGGGCATACATACCAACAGACTCCCACTTGCACTGTGAGCCAATCACCATTGAATCATATTCATAGTGATCTTCAAACATGTCCCACATGTTACTGTTCTCTAGTGCCAACATAGTGAGTAATGGCAACACCTTGCCAAAGTCAGTATAAATTGCATGTCTCTCATGTCTTCACTGTACGTCACACGTATGAGATGGAGTTGCTGTAATATGCGATCTTATATTCCTATGCTAACCTTTAGCCACATTGCATGATCAAGGATTCCATACTTGTCATCTATGAGCAGAATATCTATAAGTTCATCTCATGAACTTCCAGATCCATATAATATCTAGTGTTGTTCTCTAATGCATATATACTCGACATTTCCTTTTAAGTGGTTTTATTGGAACACATCCAATTATTAACAAACTTTCACTTTTATACATCCTATGTATATTTTGCGATTAATTTTCTGTCCTTCCGTAAGTTTGCATCAATGTAACTCTTTACATCAAACTCTTCCTTATCTCCATAGAACTAGTACTTCTCAAGTACTTATCAAGTTCTTATGGTATTCCAATAACCCTTACTGGAAGTAGACAGACGTCCACTTGTCATGTCCCACATACGAGTTATCAAGATGAGCACATCATATTGCCATGTCCTACATACAAGATGATGAATGTATTTTGTTCTTGCCATGTCGATACATGCAAGATAATGGAATGATTACATACATGATAGATCCATATCTCTTCTTAGTATTCCCACTCTTCATAAGAATTGGACACTTGGCCTTGGGATACTAACTCCATGTAACATGGACAAGTTTTCTCCCACTGAATCTGTGCATACTGAACACTTCAGTACATATTGCCAATGTATGCTCTCTCTTTTCAGGTCAAGAGATTTTCGAGAACTATCTCTATAGACGTCTATTCCTATCACATAGGAAACATCTCTGTCTTTCTTAAAGATAATTTCCACGTTTTGGATTTCCATTCTAGAACATTTCCATTTCACATCAACATGTGAAATGTGAATACACTCCCACTAAATCACAGATTCCTTCTTTGTCTTTGACATATCAGTCAAACCCTTTGACTATATCATCAAAGTAAAGATCCAATTCTGAGTTGCTTGTACTTAATCAATCACATTGATTAGTCCATTGTAACTTATAGACTTCATTTGCATTAGTGGATTCATAAACCTTATAGGTTGTGTCACATACACATCCTTGTTTTATTTATCATAGGACTGCGGTTTTAGTATCCATATGCCAAATGTCTTAGTCATTAAGTTGCAATCAACAAGCATCATCCTTCTCAAAATGTTATCCATGTATCTTAACACTTAAGATTCATTTGCACTTATGGATTTTTTCGAATGGGTGCTACCATCAAGGTCATAACTTATGGTTCACATGGATGCCATTTAGGATGTAATGGCCATAAACCATAACTCAAAATTTGATTCCTCATATTCATCTAGATAGTTGACTCATCACATGAACAACTCATCACATAGATAATTGAGGTGTATATGTTAAGGATATAAGAACTCACAATCCTTGTGATTCTTAGTGTCCTTTATTAGTGTGGGGTATTCTTTTAAGAAGAATTCAGTTATTTGATAATCATTCTCTAAATCCTTAGAGTATGATTCCTTCTTGATTTAGACATCATCATGCCTTAATCATGAGTTCACTATGATACACTATCATAATCACTCATAAGGATCTCAAACATTTGGTCGAAGTATTTCATTCATTGATCTCATCAAGAATTAACACTTTACCAAATTTGTACTTCATCTATGATAATCTTGAATACTTCAAGATATTCATATTGGCATTTCTCTAAACACCATTTGAAGTATTAGCATTTATTTTAATAGGTATGTAAACACATCACATGTATTATACCTAATAGGACAATCATTCTCCCACTACCATTAGTGAAGTTTGATTAATCATGTCTAAGATATTCATGTATCTCACTGGTTCTCTAACCAAAAGAGTCTAGATTTATCCATCATATGGAAACTAGAAATGAATTTCTCATGATTGATGCTAATTTGTTTGTTTGAGTTGTCTATAACTTTTAGGTATCATTTTATCTTATGCATATCAAATATCACAAGATAAATAAGGCATTGCCACAAAGATCATATCTTTAAGATTGAAAACTCAACTTTATTAATTGCCATCATTGTCATACAATATGCAAAAAATAAAGTGTTTCTATCTATTGGCAAATATGAAATAGCAGTTCATAACTGTATTACATGCCTTGTAGGCTGAAAATAAACTAAAGTACTCCTATCTATGGCGGCAACACTTGCCCCAATTATGAGTGCTTTACACTTTACATCTCAGTATCATATACCTCAAAAAGTGTTACAAGTTTACTTTCATGACACCTTTAAGTAGAGACGTCTGTCGCCTCCTTCTTCTTTTGTTCTTCCAGATAGAGAGGACAATTCCTTTTCTAATGTCCTGGCTTTTGACAATGGTGGCAATTTCCTTTCTTGGTCACGCCTCCCTTGGCCTTGAGAGCTATAGACGGCTTGGACTCCTGGCTAGCATCAGAACCTTTCTTAGCTTTGCCCTTACGCTTGCGCTTGGACTTGCCTTTCTTGCTTGTGATCACCATCACATGCTTAGGCTTGTCCTTCTTCATCTGTATCTCGTCTATCCTCAACATGCCCAACAACTCTGACAGTGGCCTATCAAAGTTGTTTATGTTGTAGTTCATCACAAACTGACTGTAGGATTCTGGCAACGATTGCAGTATCACGTCAGTAGCCAACTCTTGGCTCAATGGAAATCCCAGTCTTTGTAGATTCTCCACATACCCAATCATCTTGAGTGTGTGAGGACCAACTGGATCTCCTTCTGTCATGACGCACTTGAACAGTGCCCTTGAGACATTGTATCTCTCTTGCTGTGCCTGATCTTCATACATGTTCCTGAGATGCTGAATCATCTCAATGACACCCATGTTCTCATGCTATCTCTGCAACTCATGGTTCATAGAACATAACATCAAGCACTTTGCATTAATGGCATCATCAGCATGCTTCTTGTAAGCATCCCTTTCTGCCTTTGGTGCATTACGAGCGGGCTCCTCTAGAATTGGAGTATCCAGGACATAGAGCTTACGCTCTTGAGTGAGAACAATTCTCAATGTCCGATACCAGTCGTGGAAGTTTGTCCCATTCAGGTTTTCCTTTTCAAGGACCGATCGCAAAGAAAAGTGATTGTTGTTTGTCGTCATTTGTACTATAAAAGGAAATATGCAATTTTAGTCCAAAAATTCATTTTTGACTTATTTGATTGATTTGAAAAATTGACGACATAATTAGGCCTTTAATCGATTATCGCTCCCACTATTTTACTTCAAATTGATAGCCCTCACCATCAATTCGGAAGATTGCAGCGTACAACCTTCTAGTGGGCGAGATCCTGAAATCCTCTAAGCCATGGACCAACTAGGGATGTCACCCACAACATAGATCTCTCAAGTAGGCAACTCTTGCCAATTGCATCATATGCAACTCTTTTTAAGATGTCATATGCAACTCCTTGGCATGATCATTTCCATGCCTCAATATACTAGATCCCATCTAGATCACCTTGTTAAGTCCGGCCCAAAGCAAACATGATGAATATGCACCCTGCTAGGGCAGACCCACATATCCATCCTTCACGCTTCCACGAGATAGACGGTGCACCACGCTAGGGCGTGCCCACACTTGGTCGATCAAGCTTTTCACGTGTGTCGCATTTGGAAGGCATATAAAACTTAATATTTAATGAGGGATTTGGTTTTTATATACATATACATATCCAATCACCACAATACATAGCATGTATCATATACATACTATATCCCACAGAAAACATGCACATACGATAAAAAGCGATGATTATGGCCATGCTAATGTGATTCCTCAAGCCAAGAGGAATCACAGTCATCTAGGTCTACATCATATGGAACCAATACAAGATGAACTCTGTGCTTTTGCCTTCCGAGTTGATCAACCGATCGGTTCACTCCTTGAACCAATCATCTGGAACGTCAACCGATCGGTTCACGCCTTGAACCGATCATCTCAGCTGTCGTCTGGATGTCCGTCGTTCTTTGACATAACAGGAAATAAAATCTATCCTAATATTACATTTCATAAAAGGGAAACCCCGAGTTACATTCGGGGGGAGAAAAGGTAGGAAAGAATCTCGAATTATTTCGAGTTACATCAGGAATTGAAGATAGAAGATCGGTGCGCAGACTGAGATGCAAGCAACCACATACAACCAATCACGACGGTGTCTGTGCAGCTCCTGTTCGCACCGGAACTAAAGACTCCTGGTGTCACCGGACTGTCGGGATTGACAGTTGTCCTCCTGAGCGGCAGAAACCTCCCGCCTCTGAAGTAGTCCACATGGACCACCTGGAACTCCACACTCCTTGTCCCACAAGGAAGTGTAAGGAGTCACACCCTCCTGTTGACGTACTAGTCGCCAACACACTCTCCTGTCTCTAGTTGCAATTGAAGTTGTCTTTCCCTTGCTAGCCATAACCACGCTATACATCCACCACAAAACTTGTTTAAGAGCGACGCGTATCGAGTGCATTAATAATACATATCATATATGTAATTGGGATTTGTGGATTTAGGATTGGATATGCATAAAGCCAGTATTATTCGCATCGTATGCAATAAATAAAGGCGGCAAACCAAAATCGATGATATCGATATTCCTAAAATATAGAGTAGTTGACATGGCTCTGATACTACTGTTGGGTTTTAGGGAGGCAGAGAAGGCAGCGGAAACAAAAATTTTCTCCCCCAAACCCGGAACAAGGAAACGCGTCAACGTCTATATAATAGGAAAGGATGGTTTGTGGAATCATACCTTATCTCGAGGCTTTCTCGTCGACAATACCTCGCGCCTTTGCGCGGTCTTCAACTCCGGTCTTGGACGGTGTCTGTGCAGCTCCTGTTCGCACCGGAACTGAAGACTCCTGGTGTCACCGGACTGTCGGGATTGACAGTTGTCCTCCTGAGCGGCAGAAACCTCCCGCCTCTGAAGTAGTCCACATGGACCACCTGGAACTCCACACTCCTTGTCCCACAAGGAAGTGGAAGGAGTCACACCCTCCTGTTGACGTACTAGTCGCCAACACACTCTCCTGTTACCAAAACCAGAGAACGACAACTTTGTAGAGCAACTGGTTGCACTGAGTTGTCCTTTGAGAAGCCCCTAATACCCTTATATATATAGGAGGGTCATGGGGCAGGGTTCTCCATCCCGGGCAATACGGGACTAAAAGCAGGAGTAGAAGGGTTCGAGATTTTCCACAAAACAACCAACTCGCAACCTGAACCGATCGGTTCACAAGTGAACCGGTCGGTTGGGGACTTGAACCGGTCGGTTCACAAGTGAACCGGTCGGTTGGGACACCTCAACTGGTCGGCTCACAAGTGAACCGGTCGGTTGGGACACCTCAACCGGTCAGCTCACAAGTGAACCGGTCGGTTGGTGGTCCTGGTCGGTTCCCGATTGACTTTTCTTCTTTTGTTTCTAATTGGTATCGATACCAATCCTATTTCCCAATCAAATTGGGCAATTGAAACGAAAGGAAAATTCTCACCAATCTTACTTTCCCAACTTGCTCGGTTGCACCAGTTGAATTGATCGTTTCAACACTTGAAGCAATCGGTTCACCCTGGACTTGAGCCAATCGGCTCAACACTTGAGCCGACCGGTTCAACAACCTCATCCGACCGGTTCAACACTTGAATCGATCGGTTGGGTGTGCAGATTGTGCAGAATCAGTCAATTGCGATTTCAATCAATCCGATATTCCAATCAATGTGTCCAACACCTTGAACATTATGAGATTGAGCTATCAATTGATTGAGTGTTTAATTGAACTACTAAACTCCTTTAGTAATCAATCTAAACATTGCTTGTGGACAGAACTCCTCTTCCAGGTTAAATCCTATGTGTGTGACCATGCAGGTCCATTTCACGTTGGTAGTGAAAGTCCATAACACTTATGACTTCACAAGCAAAGAGCGGTGCCTAGTCACACATCAGTGCTACCGAAGTGAAAGTAGAAAGTTGGAGAACAACTTTCAATCCTAAAATTCGTGAATGGTGTCACAGTGAATGTATAATTCCTTTATCACTAATATCCTGAATGAACTCGAGGCATGGAACAATCATCCTGTCAACATTCATTCACTTTCTTGATCTCAGAGTAGATTGGAAGAGATATGTATGACATCAATATCACATACGGATTCACACATGTGTGCACGCCTTTCTCAATCCTACTCATCAAGTGGCCATGGATATCAAACTGGCTCAGGAGGGACAAATCCCATATCTATCACTCACCCCTCAAAAGCCCCATGTGTCAAAGCCACCCAATCATCACCTTTATAACAACCCATGTTTCAGGACTGCGTTTGATGATGTCAAAGTGTGCCCAACGACATGTGTTGAGTGTAGTGATTTCAGGTCAAAGAATCACACTCACCACCATCACTGTGAGTACTGACTGTGACTACCATGTCATGGTTCCATGTGTCAAACTCACGGTGGGTCTGTCCGGTACACTTGTTCTCTAACAAGTACCTATGTGTTTGGTTTGATATCTCTATATCATGACTAATGAGATTTTGTCATCAACCAACACCACAATCTAGTCTTGTGTATCATTGCTGTCTATCTACCTTCCACAATGACATCCAACTAGGGACATAACCAAAAATGTATAAACTCTTAACATCCGTATGATCTCATCATTCAGGTCATGAACCTGAAGGCATACATCATTCAGTACTGTCATTCTCTAGACATTCAATCTGTTCTATCACTATCTCATATGACTGAACCAGAAATAATTGGAAGCTCGCCTTTGTTGTTTATAAAATCAATCTTGATGTATCCCACCAATCATCCCATGATTGGCTCCCAGGACATACATACCAACACATGTTTCAATGTTTTGAATTAAGTACTAAGTGTGTGTATGAGTGTGAAGTTATGACCCTATTGTAGGGGATGACCTATCTAAGTGTTGTGATTGGCCAGGAAAGATCTACACGCTTGATTTACATGATATCTAGATACTTGTACATTATATACTTGTACAAGTTTTTACATTTGATTACAATCATGAATTAAAGCAATTTTAGCATATAGATTTTCCAAGTTGTATCATCAACCTAGTTTCTGCAACACTCAAGTAGCACGTTAGATTCACAAGAATGAAATGTTTGTCATCATCGAAACAAAGAGATTATAATAATGTCAAATTTAGCCAACAATTATATCTATTAATTTTGAATATTTTTATCTACATTTATAAATATTAAGTTTTAATAAATATAATATTTTGTTATTATTTTATTATCTTCAGATATTATTTTAAATATATGGCTAATTGTATATAAGTTAATTTAGATTATATTAATTGAGCAATTTAACATATATATGTATATATAATATACATGGTATCATAATTAAAAAAAATAAAAAAATAAAAAAGCAATACGTCCGGCTTCGGGACGCATTGCCCTCCTGTGGGGGCAATGTGTCCCCGGTTGGAATGCATTGCTCTCACGCATTGCCTCCCGAGAGAGCAATGTGTCCCTGCAGGGGACGCATTGGCCTGCAAATGTGTCATTTTAGGCAATAAGTTCAAGAACGTGTCATAAAAAATAGGAAATGTGCCATTTAGTTTTTTTGGCCTAGAAAATATTTCACTTTTTACGACATCCCTACCTATTTGTATGGTGTCTGGACACTGATACGAGCTGGTTTGACGTTTATAATCGAAGCTGTTATCATTATAATTATTGTTTTCAGGGCGCTGTTGATTAGGGAACGCACGCTCTAGGGTTTCCCTTTTTTCTGCAATCTTTCTTAATTCACTGTAGATATTACTGATTCTATATGCAATACCACCGTAAAACCTAATGGGACACCCTTTTTTTCGGTCCCGCCTACTATTTCCAGAGTAACCAAAACAAGAAGGTGCAAAGCAACCACATACCAGGTTAACCAAGAAGTTGCATATCCGCGGATACTCATCGGCTCGTATAGATACTTCCTCTACCATGTCTTCAGCATCCGAAGCCAAGTCTTTGAGAGTCCGGAGCAAGGGTTCTTGCTGCCACCCTTGCTGTTGCTGATCATCTGGTTGGATCTCAAACAACTTTTTCTTCGAGGCAGCATCCTCTGCATCTTCGATAATTCTCTTCAGGGTTGGCAGAAAATCTAACTCCAGGTAGAGGATCTCGGCATCGAAGTCAACGAGAATCTTAAGTGGACCGCGGACTAGGGGAAGAGCGAGAGCGAAAATTCCCTGAGCGACGGAGCCCACCAACTTTTCAAGTCCCTGGAGGCCCGAACCCGACGTTTCGGTTTGATGGATCATAGCTGGGATGAAGAGAAACAAGAACGTGGCAGAAAGTAAGCAACAGGTGTGGTGAATTCAGGGACAGAAGACAACCATATATAACAAAGCAAAAACTTAAAACATGAACTCTAAGATCAGTAGCCACCACCCGCCTCGCACGACGTAATGGTAACATATTTGGCATGAGTTGTAGCTCCAAGTTGGTTCTATAGTATAATTGACAAACGCATAGTAATCTATACAATGCCAAACAAACTACGGGCACCCACAGTATTTTTATCCAGCTAAGAAAGTCATAGATAAGCTCGGCAAAAATAATGTATGGACCTTTCTTTACATAGACAGGGATGGTTTTACTCGTTATCTGCATGCGAGAAAAAACAACAGTGCTCCATAGATATGCTTTTGAATACTAAACCGACTGCTGGTCAAAAAACAAGATGACAGTGATTCTGGGAATTAAGAGATCCGAAAGTACCGTGTTGTATGCCTGCTAGCCCCTAGGATTTGCTATTCCTAATTAGACAAGGAGCAGGCTGCACCTTGTGTTAGATGTTGCCACGTGTTATACGAATAAAATCTCAACCCTACCATTCTATGGGCAGGGACACGTGTGAATTGATGGGAAAAGGAGTGACTGAAGGAACAGCAAATCCGGACTCGCCTGCTAGACGGTGAAGATGAATGGGTCTACGTTTACGTAAGGGGGGATGAAATCCTGTGTCATGCAAGGGCAATACAAAACACAAAATTATCTAATGACGTGTAACGCGTGAGTCGTTCAATAATTAATGCGAAGTCCACGGTGCTGTTGATATGCTTAATGTTTTTTCTTTATTATTTGTTTTTTTTTTACAGAAGTCAGGGGGGCATCTTATTCATCCCATCCCCTTTGTATGGGCTAATCATCATCAAAAAGGAATACAACTCCTGCTCATATATACGCAGGTATCATGCCCATCCCAGAACAAAACACAACCAAACCAAAAACAAAACCAGCAAGATACAAAGCCCAATCAATCAGCCGCAGTCCGGTCCTTCGCAACATAAGGTACTCGATTTTTCTCAAGCACAACCATTCCCCTAATCTTTTGCGGGAAATCTCTCCTGTCCGAACAGATGTAAGGCGCCATGCTATTACTCCCCCATTTTCTAAGTTCACGAGCCATGGAATTGACTACTCTATGAACATAACTACCCGTGATGCCCATCTCCTTTATCTCTTCTAAGAGCATTCTGTGAGTGTATCGAGCACGCCACATCACTTTTCCATTATTCCAAATCATTTCGTATATACTACGATCATCTATCTCAATAATCGATATATTTAGCATGTGATCTGCGACCATCAACATTCCCACGTAACACGCTTGCATGTAGGCCTCGGACGTGATCCATAGCCTTAAGCCAAGCTCTAAAAATCAAGCACACATCCACTCTGTGATTCCGGATAATACCAGCGACCCATCTGCGCTTGATTCTGTGTGGATCGGCGTTTCTACCTACTGTGATATTCATCTTCAAGTTGTTAATATCCGGTGGACTCCATCTGTACAACTTGACTCTTTTGAGAATAACACGAGGTTCCATAATCCCTTCATCTTTCGTTGCATATCTACGATGGCATCTGATCCTCCATATGCTGCATGGAATAAGGGTTGCCATACATCCCGCCATCCATTCTACTAAGGAATTTTTATCTCCAAGGCTACAAAGACCCATCAACTCCTCCATGTTAGACGGCGCCGTCAAACCCGTGATGCTGGTGAATTTGGCCCAAAAAGACCTAGCGAGCTGGCTAGAGAATATAAGATGTACAGAATCTTCCTCCATCGGTTCCATACAACAATTACAACATGAAGCAATCTGGATATTGCATCTCCGTATGTTCTCATCAGTTGGCAACGCCCTGTGTGTGGCCTTCCAAATCAACGCCACCTCTTTAGGTGCATCCACCTTCCATATACGATCCCACCCATGAGCTTGAGAAATACCATTTGTCTGTAAGTACTTCTTGGCCGACTTAAGAGTAAACTCCCCACTGCTAGTAAGAGTCCAGATGAGCTTATCTGCAGCGTCAGCAATCTTCACACCCGACGCTCTAATGAGAGCGATGCCTTCAGGATTAATGATGTGTCTGAGCTCATTCCATTTCCACCCCATCTCTGGGTCCCAGAAATCATTCACCATGAAACGTAAGAAGTGATCACTATTGTAGATAGCAAAATCTTCCAACCTGTACGAACACCATAGGGCATCCCAGAAAGGAATGTCACCCCTTCCCACGATCCATCTGCACACTGGAAGCACCTTCGGGAACATGTTCCATATCTTTCTCCAGAAAGGGGAGGGAGTAGCACTGAGCTTTAGGTACGAGGGGTAACTGTGTGATCTGCCGCCAGACACACTAGTATATTTATTTCTGCAAAAGGATGCCCAAAGAGATGTTCCTTCTAAGATTTCCCAACATGCTTTTGCAACAAAAGCATCATTCAAGATGTGGATGGGTGTTAAACCCAGACCTCCCATCTGCCTCGGTCTAGCAACTCTATGCCATCCAACCCACGCCTTTCTAGAATGTGCATCTCTGTCTGCCCAAAAGAAGCTCGAAAATATCTTGTCAATCCTTCTAGCAATACCCGTCGGAATTCCAATAGCGGCTGCAGAATATATAGTGATGGAAGATAGGACATGCACAATGAGGAGCCGTCTTCCTGCAAAAGAGAGTAGGCGCGACTTCCACCCATCTATCTTCGAGTTGATCTTCCTGATGAGGTATTCATAGTCGTTGAGCTTTGTCCTCCTCTTATGTATCGGTATGCCAAGATATGAGAATTCCTCCGATGCTTCTTCAATCTCCATAACATTTGCAATCTGCTTTGCTCTCTGGTTATCCGTCCCCACAACCACACACACCGATTTTGCTCTGTTAACCAGCTGGCCCGACGCATCCTCATAATCACAGAAGGTGTCTTTAACACAGGATAAGGATTGCTGGTTTGCATTCACAGCAATAGTAATGTCATCCGCGTAGAGCAGAATGACTGGAGCAACTCCTCCACCCCTCGTATAGAAATCCGTGATATGATTACTCTCTTGTAACTCTAAAAATCTTCTGCACAAGACCTCTTCAAAAAGAATGAACAGAAACGGAGAAAGGGCATTACCTTGTTTTAGGCCCATCTGTAAAGGAAAAAGCCCCGCAAAAACCTCTCCCATAGTAACCGATGCCCATGACCCCTTGAAGAAACTAAGGCATAGGTTTATCGTTTCCTGCATGAAACCAAATCTGAACAAGATCTTCTCCAGAATGCTCCAATTAACCCTACCGTAAGCTCTTGACATGTCCATCTTGATAAGAACATTTGGGTTTGTGCCCCTGGTTAATGTCGTGCATCAACTCCTTCACTAAACGCACATGGTTGGTGATGTCATTTCCCTTAATGAAAGCCCCTTATTCCTTAGAAATCATCTTGTGCATCAGAAATGACAACTTGTTGCTTAGCGTGCGAGCAAGGATTCTCAGAACCATATTCTCCACAGAAATCGGTCTAAAATCGGTGTGTATCTTCTCAGGTGTGTCCACCTTGGGGATGAGGACCATGCGACAACAAAGAATACCCCTGTGGCAAGGTTGCTGTTGAAAGAAACCGTCTGCCATCTTCATGAAGTCTGCACTGATAACGTCCCATGCAGCTAAGAAAAAAGGCATGGTGAAACCATCTGGTCTTGGCGCTGATGTACCATCCATCTCCTTCATAACATCGAGAATTTCTTGCTCCTCTGGATGGGTCAACAGGGAGAAATTATCATCAATGGATATGCTTTCGGGAATGTCATGTAAGAAACGCATGAGCTTCTCTTCAGGAGGAGGTGCGTCTTCTTCATACAAAAGTTGATAGTGTGTCGCTGCTGCACTAGCCATATCTTCGGGATCTGTAATAATCGAGCCATCTTGTTGAATAAGCCTAGAAATTGCTCGTTTCTTCCGTCTAGTTTTAACGACAGCATGGTAAAAAGGCGTGTTTCTCTCCCCATCTTGGAGCCAGCTGATACGTGCTTTTTCCTTCCATAGTTTCTCCTCTTGATCGAGAACCTGCTGTAATTCGTTTTCAGCCATGCGAAGGTTTATCTCATTAGTGGGACTAGGATTCTCGTCAAACGCAATTTGGGTAGTATGCACAATATCTTCAAGGTCGTATCTCTTTTGATTGATATCCCCAAAACTCTGTCTATTCCAAGCTCTAAGGGCGTGCCTGACACGCTTCAGCTTCTGGGAGAACACGAAAGAAGGGTGTCCTACCACGGGATCTCTCCACGCATCACGGATAATCTCCAAGCAACCTGGATTATGCAACCACGCAGTCAAAAAAACAAAAGGTGCTCTACTTCTCCTCTGAATGCTACCTCCCGGTATGATCAGCAGCGGGCAATGATCAGATACTCTGAATCTAGTAAGATGGTAACAGCAGGTGCTCGGCTTATGATTGTGCCATGTATCATTACAAAAGGCCCTATCCAGTCTTTGCCACATCGTCGGTGTGAGATACTGCTTATTAACCCAGGTGAAACGACTACCTTCAAACTAAATATCCTTCAGGTTGGCATCAATGATAGCCAAATTGAAATCCATCATCTCTTGGAACGGTGTAGGGTTGCCTCCTCTCTTCTCCGACTGGTCTCTAATTACATTAAAATCGCCAGCAATGAGCCATCTAGCGTCCCCGATAGACACTGCGATGTCTGTCATCTCCTCCCAAAGGCGGCGTCTCTCATTGTGATTGCAGCTAGCGTAAATCGCGGTTACAAAACATGGCTCACCGTCAGTATCTACCATCTTAATCGTGATATGTTGCCTGTTAACCCTCATCAGCTGTGGCTGTCTAGCGATGTCTGCATAGAGCCAAATCTTCCCTTCTTCAGTCTGATTCTCCACCGCCCAGTCCATCCTAACAATGTCCAACAGCTCCGTCGCCTGATTTGCATGTAAGAACGGTTCAAAATGGGCCACAAAAGCAGGTCGATATCTTCTACACAGGTTACCCAAAACTCGTCTTGTAGGGTTGTTTGCTGCTCCCCTTATATTCCAGAAAAGAAAAGGCATGGCCATAGATAAAAAGCAGTAAAAACACGCATAACCCATCAGGCGTCATCATTCAAAGACTGACTCTTCTATCCTCCCCCTCACTGTCTTCATCAAAGCAGGACATGTCACCTACATAAAACCTTCTTCTAGTGTAACCATGACGATCCGGCGTACGTCTACGGTACTGCTCATAAACTGGTAAGGCATCTCTATGTGATCGGGTATGATGTCTCCCATGCCCAGCTCTCCTGTGCACGTGCTCATCTATGTCCCCCCATGACGACAAGTAATCCGCTACAGTGCTGTATTGCAGCGTTCTTCTATTACCTTCACCATCAATAACAACACATCTGTCAGGTCTCTCTTCATTAAAACTCTCCTGCGACGGCGGCATCCTCCTATTAGCAACTGCCACAATCTGTCCCTGATCATCTCCATTCTCCTGTTCAGCATGTCCCGATCTCTCCCCGTCAACAAGAGCATCCTCTAGGATCCGTAGCTCCCTACCCACTTCAGTGATCATCATATCCGATCCACCTGCTCCCCTAGCTATCATGTGGAGCCTTACTGATGTTCTGTATGGTCCATATGTAAGGGAAATGAACTGCAACACATCTTCACTGAAAGCCTCAACTTTGATCAACAGCCCTGACACATCATTCTCGCTCCGTTTCCACGACGACACACTGAAAATCTTGCCAAAAGGTTTGATCAGGCTCTCCACTGAAGCATCATCACGACATGTAATGGGTATGTCAGTCATCCAAAACCAAAACATCTCCTTCTTTGCAGCCGCTTCTCCTTTCTCCAAAGATCTAACGTTAATATGGAATCGATCCAGGTTGCAGGTATCTTCTTGAGCAATCCCTCTTGCTTCTTCTCTGGTGTTGAAGAACACCACCGCTTTGCGATCCGCAAACCGGTACAGGTCTCTCACCTCCGGCCATTTCTGCTGTATGAGCGGACATAAAGCTTCCCAAGATACTCCGACAGACCAACTAATCTCGATCGCAAGGTGCAACACGGCTTCTATTCTGTCTCTCCTTTCGTCTCCCGCTCCAAGGTCTACATTGATTCTCTTCGAGACATGATTGGGAGCGCCTCTTGCCGCTATACCAACCGGCAACGGTGGAAACGCAACCGTCGACGTGATGTCCGGTGGTCACTGACGCACTGCACCTGTTCGCAAGATGGCCTGGCCTTCGGAAAACATAACAGACTTTCGGCCCCCGACATTGGGACTGCCAATGTCCTCTGCCCATGCAACGGAAGCAGGTATCCTTCGGAATTCCGAAAAGAGGACCGTTCCTTCTCTGCTGCAACCTCACCGCCATGGCGCCTCCACGGTCAATCGGCGCTGGTTGGGTCTGATCACCTGCCTGTGTATCAATCTGAGCAGCACCGGTAGGGGTGGGTTCACTACTCGGATTCGTTGGGGGAGCCATCTCGCCTTCTTTGTTACCCAACATCGTTCGCACGTCCTGGATGACCTCGTCAGGGTTGACAACGGATGCCGCAGATTCGGATCGACGTTGCGCCACCACCCTTTGCGCCCTGAGTCCTGCCGTGTTGATCGTCGGGTGAGGTCTCGCAAAGAACGGTATTCTCCGCTCCATAGTTCGGCTGCCGATAGAGCACGGTCCCTCAAAACCCTAGGCTAGGGTTACACGGTCACCACGATCAACCGTTGCCCCCGCAAGAGGCGGAAGGCCTAGAGAGAAGATCGTACCTAGGAACGGCAGGCGAGATGCCAGACCATCCCAGGTGTCGGCGCCGCCGGGGCGCGGACTCTCACAGATCGCCGACTCTTCAGCTCCTCTACAAAATATTTGTATCCATTACATAATGGCGATACAAAATACAAAACTACCTAATGACGTGTAACACCTGAGTGGTCCAATAATTGATACTAGGTCTGCGGTGCTGTTGATATGTTTAAGGTTTTCCTTTTTTATTTGTACATGGCCATCAAGCATGAGAGCATCTATTAATCAATGACTAAGGAAAAAAAGATATACCTCACAAACAGATGGTAGAAAAAGTGAAAAACTATTAGTACCCAATCCAGCGAGTCACAGGCTTATCCACCGATGATTGTTTAAAATTATATAGAAATACTAATGTAACTCATATCAAATCAAGATCCTTGTTTGTTGCAGAAAATAAAAAAGGGCATGACTAGAAACAAGTGCAAACTATTGCTGGAAAACATCCAAAATGCCTAACATTATTTATTTTTAAACAAAATATTTTTTGAATGTTTCGATGCGGTTGTAAATGAACACAGACGTACTGAAATCATGACGTTCTCGTTGTTGTTCAACACATATACTAAACCCATATTTCCAATATTGGTTGAATGATAAAAGAATTGAACAAAACTGAAAACAACAATCTTGATGTTGTTCCACCATGAAAACAAAAGTACTAAATTGATAAAGTTTTGTACTTTGTATATATTAGTCGAAATCGAGAATTCATTGGATTGAATTACGTCAGAAATTCATTTGACTGAGTCACCTACGGGTAGTTGCCGGTCAACCCTAGATACCTACCAATTAAACAGGTGGGTGCAAATTCTAAGAATCAAACGGTTCGCCTCGTAACCTCCACGTGTAATTGAGTTACTTTAACAAGTCAACAAGAAACTACACATCCATGCAGTTGCGGATCCAGAAACTAGTAGTAGGAGGGCTGAGTCTGATATGTCATCACCAAAGATATGGATCTAAAAGCTTATAGCATAAGACACTTAATTAGTTAGATGGATTATCACCAAGGTGGGGATGATATGTGTAATCCAAATGTTGTCGTTGCCCAACATGTATCTGAACTTGTGCACATATATCACCTGATTTCTTAATCCAAAACACTAAATGGTTGTCAATATATTTTAAATAATAATTCTAATGTATATGAATGCACCATTTTCTAGTAACATTTATCCGTGTTTGAACCCATAACTAACACGCTTCATTATTTTTAACCCATAACTAACACATTTCATTATTTTTTAACGTCATTCATCATTGATTAACTATGTAGAAAGAATCAAATTAGTGTTCTTAACAAATTTTTTATCCAAAATTTGAGAAAACTATATATAGTTAGAAAAGGACGTTACAAAATACAGAAATAATGAGAGACCCATGGTCTATCACAATAATGTTGATTCATATAGAATATCTACTCATAAAAACAATGACAAAGACCAAAATAATAAGAAATTTACGTTGTCTTTCTTTTTTCTCTCCTTCTCGTATGGCTTATAATCCTATAACATAACAATACAAAAGATAAAATACTACTGACTACCTCTTAGCGTGTACTTGTGAGATGGGATTTTCCCAACAATTTGAAAATAGATGGGCAAAAATAGTAATTTCGAGGGTGAATTAAACTTGAGCTGACTAGACTCACGTAGAGCAAAATTTGCCAACTACGTTGTACTTAAAATTATACTACTTTGGAATAACATGTCTATATCCTAGTTGTATTATCCTAACAATTGTCATTCTCGGTCCCTTTTCATTATAAAAAATCTACGTGAAAATTTAAACCAGGGACGACCAGGAAGACATACGGAAACGCTAACCAACCAAGCCCGGTTAAGAACTTTGTTTAGTTTTAGAACTACAAATATATGTTACTTTATATAACTCAAAGTTATAACTTTTCTTTTATATTGGGGGAAGGGGGTGTAACATCCCAAAATTTTAAATAAAACAAGTTAGGGTCTTATTTACAAAATTCTAATTATAAATTTAAAATTTAGATTTTAACGCACGTTGTCTGAATATTTTTCTTTTGCATAATGTTTGGCATAAAAAAAATAAAATATGCTTCCTTTAATTCCTTTATGAGCCCTTTATACATAAAAGGAAAACTATTATTTATCTTCTCACTTTCTCTCTCCCCTATTCTTAAAGAATGCTTAAAAGAGATTAAAAGGGAATGAGAATAGGCTTTGAATTTGAAAATAAAATCATAGAGTAGATGCCTTGACCAAGAAGTTTTTCTCCTACTTTTTATGACTTTAATATAAGAGGAAAGTGAATATTAATTCTCTTTTTCTCTCTCCTCCATGAAAGTTTATCAAAAAGGCATAAAATATATGTGACGTGAACTTTTACGAGACAACTAATGTTTATCTTGAGTTTAGACTTAAAGTCCCTCAAACGAAGGTAATTGTCACTCTTTTAATTAATTAAATGCATTAAAATTGAGTTTATTGACCTATTTAGGAATAATAGATAAAATTGGTGAAAACCTAAATCTAATCATATAGGAAGGATCTAGACCCTTTGAATAACTTATGGTTCAAATTTAAAATCAATATGACTTAGTTTGACCCTCCAAATCAATTAGAGAAGTAAAGATACAGTTTTGATTAAAATATTAATTGAATAACCTAAGTTTTTGATTATTTAAATGTCACACAACATTTTCTATATCCTGCCTAATGGCATACTATCACACTTTTCTTTAATATGCGAACTCCCTCCCAACCATTGGGCGCCCATCCTAGGGCTGCAGTGTCGTCTCCTTCCTTGGGTAGGAGATCGATAGTAGGAAACTAGGGCCCGACTCCTTGACCGACACCTAGCTTACCTGACATTCTCCCATTTCCTAGATTTTCTCATCGATGAAATATGGAGATCCATGTGGATCTAACCACCCCGATTTTTTGGGGTTTCCTTCCTTAGAAAGGAAATGCCCAATGGGGGCACATATCATCCTTGCGACCACATTTTCATAGGGGACACTTCAGCCACCCAATCCTATATCAAAGGGTCAATAAACGATCTTCGAACCAAAATGCATCCTCTTCCACAGTCAAATCCACATGTTGTGCCCCCGACAGTCTCAGCCTACCCAATTTTCATCTCTGATCGGCGTCATCACTCCATCGCCCTCAGATTAACCTTCACTGCAATTAAATACTTGGTAAGCTTCACCCGAGAGCCCTCTTCATCCCTTCATAGTTCGTTTACGCTACACTAGTCTGAGTCCTCACACCCTATATGGTCGTTATTGGCCCTTGCGGGAATTCACTTCCATGGCCCTCAAGTGGCTCTTTTGATGAGAAAAGTTTGGCTTTCTTCTCATCTTGACTCCCTGTTTGCGTTCCCAGCCAAAACATATTTGTCTCCCATGATTTTTCTCCATGTTCATCCATGTTTTGGTACCCAACCTTTTGCAATAGCTTCTGTGCTCTTGGTTACCACGAGACTTGAGACTTGAATCGCTGGCTACCTCGGGGAACGAGGGAGTATAGCGTGCCTTCTCATTCGTCTGGTTAATCACAATTCATGAGTTTTGATCACAACTCTAAGCTTTAGGAGAGGTGATCTAGCCATGGATGGGGTGAAAGAATACTAGTCAACAAATGACCATGGTATCCCTAGACATTGAATCGAGCAATTGATATCGCATGTGTATCTTTGAGTTTTTGTGCCTCTAATCGTGTATTTTGGGTTGAGAGAAAATCGAGCCACATTCCAGTACACGGTTGGTCCAGGTTAGAGCGGGGTCCAGCCCAATCATGGTTGACTCAAATAATATTGTCCACATGGATTTTCCCTTTTCCATGATTGGAAAATCTTTTAAAAATTCTTAGTAAATCGATGTTTTGTCATAAAATTTTGAATATGCAATCAATGGAAAGGATTTTTAGTAGAATCTAATTTTATAGTTTTCAAGTCATGTTTTGCCTTCATGTTCTGATGTTTTATTTGAAACCCTAATTTGACTCATGAAACCCTAATTATGTACCACATATGATTTATGTGACCTAAGTCAACCAAGTTTTCCTAATTTAATGATATTGATCAGTAAGCCTAACCCTAATGAAATCAAACCCTAAGCTGCTTTAATTCAACCCAAGATCAATACAAGCTATTGATTTATGATGTCTAATAATTATGAACAGGTGTTTAGAGCCTAATCAAGACAAGAGGGTGTTTGAACTAGATTTGCCTCAAGATTAGAGTGACCAAGTTAGGATTTGTTTTAATCCAAGGTAAGTAGGTCATGCCATTATACATATGTACATTGATTAAATTATATGCTATCAATGATTTATGGATTATGATTTCAATTTCAAGTTCAATGCTCAAACCATGTTCAACATATAAATTGTTTGATTATTACTATATCCTATGTATGATGGTTATCATGTTCAATAATATTAGAGATTATGGTTAATGATCAATGACTAATGGATTTAAAGTTTAAGTTTCAAGAGGGATAAATCCCATCATGTTAAAGATTAATTTTCAAGATTAAATTCATGTTTATGGTAATGATGTTAAGAAAAATGGAATTGATTCAATTTTTATATGCTTCTTGAATCATGAACCTTTGTGGTCATTATGGGCATTCATTCCAATAATGGGATTTCATAGCCAATCATGGACTTCAAGGACTCGTTATGGGTCTTTTGGCCAAATCATGGGCATTTGTGCCAATTATGGACTTTCCTAGCAATCATGTGCTCTTAAGTAGGAGTCATAGAGAGAGGCATATGTTACTGTTCAATTCTTCATGTTATGAGAATCGTGTAATCTAGAATGACTAATTCAAGTACATGTCAATATTTTCTATCAAGTCAAGTATACATGCTTATTTTTTCGTTCTTATAAAATGTATAGTGTTGCTTACTGATGTGTTTCTTTATTTTCACATGGCCATGGGATGAGATGTCCCTTGATCAAGGAGCAAAGGAATTTGAAGTGACTGATTCAAAGTACAAGTTTCTCGGGCTTATCTTGGTGGGGTGCCGTCTACCTTAGAAGATCTTGTGATGAAGTGGATTTTTCTACATTTAATGAACAAATTACAATTATGTTGCGTGATTATCTAATATTGCTCAATTGACCTCACTTCATCACTATCATGATCACTGGACAATTTTGACACAAAACTTTCATTTATGATGCTTAACATGTACCCTGTAACTTTCTATTTAGCCAAGTTATTATTAATCAATTGGTTTTATTCGTGGACCAAACTACATCATTTGAACTCCAAACTTTTTTTATAACTAGAATATGTTATGTTGAGACAGTGTTCCAAATTTCATAATTTTGAGCTTTTCGTTTTAGAACTATGAATTTATGAAGAAAATGCCCCTAAATCCTATTTTCCTAATATAGTTGGACACAGACCTTGACCCAGATCTGGATTCGATAGAGGAGATGAATGGTTCATCCTCCTCACCCGCTTCTCATAGAATAGAATGCACACAGTAGTGCCGATGTTTCAAATGACCATATCTCCCTCCATGCTAAACCTTTCCTCTTCAAATTCATTGCTTCAGATCTAAAATCATCTCCTCTTCCCAACGAACCCAAAATATCTTTCTAACGATCTATATCGAAGAAGCACCCAAAACAACAGTGCCATAGACATGTCTCCACCTCAGGGAAGGTAACCCTATGCGTCGTGGTGCCTGTTTAAGGAGCCTAGTAGTTCCGTGACCATTCCTTTAGCCAAAAAAACCTCTCAATTTCTCGTCATCACTCCCCCCTCATCTCCACCCAACCCCAACTACATTGTCTTGAACCAATGTGACCTTCTCACAACTCTAAGCTCCTCAAAGAAGCTTCCCTAACCATCAACTACATGTGTGATGGCTTAGAGTGCTCCAATGTCAAGGAGCTGCCAGTACCACTTGTGCCCAGTTCGACAAGCACAACTAAGAGTTGTTTCTAGGAGATAGTACCATCAGACGACTCCTTGGAGGCTCGTGAACAAATCCTAACTACCAACTCCCACTGGTATGCAATATATGCCTCTATTCAACTTTTTGTCTTACACCTACAACTCGACCTGGTGATTGCTGTTATGATTTGTTGTTTTAGCCAAGAAACAACTTGTTGACCTCATCGACACTCCACAAATCCATCAGTGTCCACATTTTCCCATTTATTGGTCCTTGGTCAGATCGCATTCGCATCCCATCTTCCTCCCCTATCCACGGTTATATGATGGATGCCTTAATGGCAAGAGGTGTTGAGGAGAACAATCAAAGGGGGAAATATATTGATACCCCAATTATATGTGTAAAGACCAAGTCTCGACTAAAAACCATGGCAAACAAAAACACCAATTGTGTAGCAGCGGAAGATTAAAACTTGAATTTATTCAAAATGTATAAAGAGTATTATACAAAATTTTCCCAAATGGGGTACATCTTTATACAAGAACAAGGATCTAGGTGGAGGAAGACTCAAACTAATACAAATTGTCTCCACAAACAACATAACAAAAGTATATGCAACTAGTCTAATCTAAGTAGATGGGTACAATCTCCTTAGTCTTAGGGAGGTTCACCAAGCTTCCCATGCACACTCTGATCCTAATCTGGGTGGTTGGGATCACCCAACAAGAAAAAGATAAAAATGTATGTGTCAATAAAGGATAAGGACAATTATAAAGCTAAAGCATTGCATATTAACAAGAATCCACTATACTAAGGGATTTCAAGAGTATGAGGAAAGTGATCAAATACGAATTGGAAATCTGCCATAGTTCAACATCAACAATTATCACATTGCATGAATATATTATGACACAAACTCATCTCAATGTAGGGTAAGGGACCTACCGAACCTCACCATATATAAAATGGCAGGGGGACTAAAACCCCGGTGCCTGGCAAGAGGACTAAAACCTCAGTGCCCTGTATAAAGGGGCATGGGGACTAAAACCCCAGTGCCTACGACAGGGGGACTAAAACCCCAGTGCCCTATCGGTGGTTTGTACTCATGTACACTACATTGTCATTTGGCCAATAAATACATCATGCATAAATAAATCACTTGGAAGCATTGAGAGACATAAATAAAATTGCATCATAGAAAATGGGAATAATTTCCAACAAACATTCCAATTAAGTAAGCCAACATTGGCATTTCAAGTAATGATCAAGTACATCAATAAAGGAGCCAACTTAGGCATTATAAGAATCAAATAATGAAAAGAACCAAGAAATGGCATTAGGGGGATTACAAGTCTAGAAAAATAGTAATGTGAAGTTGGATAAAGTCCCAACTGGGGAATAGGTGTATTTGCACATTAATCGTTCCACATTCATTCTTCACAATTATAATTGGGATCACATTCATGAATATGGCCAACACACTTAAATAGGAGTCACATACTAAAATAGGGCTCACATACATAAATAGGATTCACATATTATTGTATATTCTTAATCATCATTTGTCACCAAAAGCTTGTTATCCAATTCCATTTTCCTAGGTATAAATATTTCACCTGAATTAATATATATTAAGGCATAAAGAATAGGAAAACCCTTATTTTGGAACTTATTTTCAAAACCACGATTTATGACTCAAAACCTAGTCCAATCGGTTAATCACATTCTCCTGATTAAGAAAACATATTTTATTTCCCAATTTGGAGTTAAAATAGATTAATTACACATTTTAGATCATTTAGGGTGATTAAAATGATATTTAAGATAAACTTTGAAAATGCATTTAAAAATAGGACTCAAAACTAGAAATTTAGATTCTACTCAAAAATCCTTTCCAAGACTATTTATTTGCATTTTTTTGACTAGTGGTTGATTTACTATGAATTAATAAAATCAAATCAATGAAAATGCAAGAAAAATGTCACATCTGCAAAATAAATGGGCAAATGGAGATGGGCCACTGAGGCTGGACCCACGCTGACGCAGACCAATCACATTTGGCTACATCGGCGGGTCCATTCTCGCTGACCTAGATCAAACACGAGTGAAGATGGGAAATTACCATTTTACCCCTGCTTGCCAAATTGGATCAATTAAAACAACTAGGGTAGAAGAGTCATTTGAAACTATCAATTCTTCGCTGGTGAGGAGTAAAGAGGAACTGAAATTACTGAACGACCCATGCGAGATTGATTGATTAAATAAAGTCGTGGGGGCAAAGTAGTCTTACCAGCACCTGGATTGCAGATTCGAGCCATGTATATGGCAGACTATTGGAGGTCCAACTTCATGACACAACTTGTCGTTATGGGTGAGGGGATGCAAGATATCATCGGGGATGAGTTCCTTATCTTCCCACAGACTCAACGATCCTCAGAACAAGGCCAACCATGGCCTAGGTCGTCAGAACTTGACTGGAGCGGGAGAGGTCGCTAAGAAGGGTAAAACCCAAAAAGATGAACTGGAGACTATCAACTGGGGTCGTCAGCGCCCTCGTGGAGGCAGTGTGAGCAAAAATAAAGTGTCAGTGGTGGCGGAGGAGCACTAGAGTGGAGAAATGTAGGGTGTCGGTGAAGGCATTACGACAGCTATAGGATACACTGACTGGGGCGACCACAAGGCAAATGGAGAGTGGCGAGATGGAGAGGGGCGGCTGAAGATGCTTAAAGCCACTTCAATTGGACCAAGTGTGATCAAGGCAGTGAGAAGCATGACGAGGTTGTCGGAGAAGTGGGTGGAGTAGGTCAGGGTGACTCAGGCGAGGTTAGGTAGAATTGGAGGGAGAGGATTAAGGTTGGGGGCCTGAGGAAGCTTTAGACCCCCTTAAATAGGCATGGGGAGGTCCCTAACCTGTATTGTAAATCCTCAGTTGTGAGGAGGAAGAGCCCCTAGTTGGGCATTTCATGCATTGTGAATGGGAGAAGGCAAGCAGCCCCTTGTTGGATGCATCTTGGAGAGACGAATCGCGTGGAGGAAGAATCAAGTGAAATGGTTAAGCATAGAGGGAGAATGAGACCGGGGCAGGTCGGGGGTCGGGAGTAGCCTGACGGTCAGAGGTAGAAGGAAAAGGACCTACCATCGGATCCCAGATTGATGGTCCACAGACTTCGCTCAAAGCGTGTGATGGAAAAATTAATCAAAACCATATCATTACAAAATGAAATGCATGATATTCAAGTAGGAACTTTATTCACACTTTACTCCAATTCAAAAATTCAATTTGAAGGTCAAAAGAAGTCCAAATGGCACCAAAATTTAACCACATGCACAAATTAATGTATAAAATCATGCTATGCAATTAGATTCTCGTTTTACTCATTATTTGACCCTTAATAAATATATTGCTCATTAAAGTGTATATTAATATATTAAAAGAATGAGTTATATGAAAATTCTTCTTTTAATGGATTATATGAGTAAAATTGGAGATATCCATCCATTACTAGTTTTAAGAACAAAATTTCATCATTACATTCTATTTTGATATATTATTATCATTTTTGAGGAGAGAGAGGGAAATTAGGTTAATTACACTCATAATTAATTCTATTACATATTTTTGCTCATATCTTATCCAAAAATATATAAAAGCTCCAAATTAACATTATCCACTTATTATCTCCCATTAAACTCCATTTCACATGATTAGTCCTTAATTATTACATTAAGTGGGTTATGTGTGCAAATACACCTTTATAATCGTAAATGGGGGCAAAATGGAATTTCACCATCATTAAGGCTCAAATTGCATATAGCGTCCAAAAATGATTCAAAAGGATAGGAAATTTATGAAAAAGTTCCAAATGGACTAGAAGGCAAAGAAAAGCTCAAAAGTGGGTAAATTGTAGGAAAGACCCTAGATTTCAGCATGTTACAACACTCCACCCCTTAAAGAGGATTTCATCCTCAAAATCATAATAAGTGGGAATAGAGGGTGAGTGTGAAACATCACAACTTTAAACAACTAGGTGGGTATTAAAAGCTCTACACATAGGCCAAGTCTTACTAAGGTTTCCACAAAACATATAAACTTTTATCCAACACAACATAATCAACATTTTTGTCTTATTAGCATAATCTCCATCATGAAGATGCATCATATTTATTATTTCATCATTTGGATCACATTTTATTCATAATTACATCTCAAAATTATGTCATATGTATTTCCCCCATCAACGGTTTTAAGCAAAATTAGGGTTTACTAAGCCATTTCAACATTTATAGATGCATTAGATCACAAGCCTTAATAACTTGATATTATTCTCCATTAACTTCATCATGTAGTATTACCACATATTATCTTTGTGAGGACCATATAATATTATCCAACAAATTATTAAACTAATTACAAGTCCAAATGTGTCACATAAATGGCTTATATCTAAGTTACATGTTGTCACAACATCTTTCATACTCATATCCATGACATCATTAATCATTTTCTCTTATTACACTAATTAATATGAATTATACATTTTTAACATCTCATTATGTGAATCAAATTACTCATTTTCATATTACTAATTTGATTCATAAACTAATTTATGATAAGATGATTAATGAGATGTATTTAGTCAACAAAGTGATATGCCTAACATATGTTGGTGACTTGATCACAATTATGATTAGGTGATTATAATTCATTTACATGTACCAAGGTATATTATGTGATGGCACCTAATGTCACTAGTGTATCATGAAAACATTAAGGATGCGTATACCTTGTTAAGGCTAGATGATTACATCTTAGGGTTTAGGTCAACATGACCATTACATATTAAGCCTTCATCTATAATTAGGGTGACTTAATCAAAATTATGTATATTCAAAAATATTAATGAATAACTAATTATTATTTGCATCAAGAATATATTAAGGTTCAATCATATGAATTATTCCTTAGATGACTTATCCATTTGCTTATAAAACAAGACGAATTACAATTATATTGCGTTTGTTCGACTCTCACTAATCCCATGTCTAAGGAGTTAGGGTTTCTTGATTTCAAGGAATTGAGGGACTCCACCCCGTTAAAGAGGATTTCATCCTCGAAAATAGCAACTACAAAAATCTAACAAGGTACTAACACCACCATTCCACTTAAAGGGTTGACTAAGTCAAACTATTTTAAGGGTATAAGGATATATAACCAAGTATAAGGTCCAACATTAATAGTTTTACTAATCACTACCATCCCAACTTTAAGGTATAACATAGGGTACACTAACCCTAATCACGGCAATCTAAGACTCATATAAGGTACTTAAGGATTACAAGATGATTTTTGTTTGAGAAAATCAAATCATCCCATAAGGGTTTTTTAGGTTACTCAACGATAAGGTAACATGCCTAAAGGTAGACTATTTTAAGTTGTCCGTATCAGATCAGGCCAGGACGGTGTCATATGAACTCGGGAGTCCCCATAAACCAAGCTAGTCGCACGGAGAAATTTTTGCCAACCCCCAAGTTCTGACCCTTTCTACACACCATCACTTTCAACTTCTTTCTCTAATAGCTACTCAATAGACTAATCACCAAAAATTTGACAAATGTTATTCCCAATATGAAATTATTATGATCCTAAATCAAACTTTCATCATAGGTCAACTCTAAGGTGAAAAACTTACTAAAGAAACTATATATGGCAAGGGTTCTATCTAGGAGACAATTTGAATTAGTCAAAAATCTGACTACCTTAATGCTCTAATACCATGCTGTAAAGACCAAGTCTCTACTAAAAACCATGGCAAACAAAAACACCAATTCTGTAGCAGCGGAAGATTAAAACTTAACTTTATTCAAAATGTATAAAGAGTACTATACAAAATTTTCCCAAATAGAGGAAGACTCAAACTAATACAACTTGTCTCCACTAACAAAATTACAAAAGTATATGCAACTAGTCCAATCTAACTAGATGTGCACGATCTACTTAGCCTTAGGCAGGTTCACCAAGCTTCCCATGCATACTTTGATCCTAATCTGGGTGGTTGGGATCACCCAGTAAGAGAAAGATAAAAATATATGTGTCAATAAAGGATAAGGACAATTATAAAGCTAAAGCATTGCATATTAAAAAGCATCCACTATACTAAAGGATTTCAAGAGTATGAGGCAAGTGATCAAATAAGAATTGGAAATATGCCATCGTTCAACATCAACAATTATCACATTGCATGAATATATTATGACACAAACTCGTCTCAATGTAGGGTGAGGCACCTACTGGGTCTCACCATATATAAAATGGCAGGGGGACTAAAACCCCATTGCCTGGTAGGAGGACTTAGACCTCAGTGCCCTGTATAAAGGGGTAGGGGGACTAAAACCCCAGAGCCAACGACAGGGGGACTAAAACCCCAATGCCCTATGGGTGGTTTGTACTCATGTACACTACATTTTCATTTGGCCAATAAATAAAACATGCATAAATAAGTCACTTGGCAGCATTCAGAAATATAAACAAAGTTGCATCATAGTAAATGGGAATAATTTCCTACAAACATTCCAACTAAGTAAGCCAACATTAGCATTTTAAGTAATGATCAAGTACATCAATAAAGGAGCCAACTTAGGCATTATAAGAATCAAATGATGAAAATAACCAAGAAATAGCATTAGGGGGATTACAAGTATAGAAATTTAGTAATGTGGAGTTGGATAAAGTCCGAAATGAGGAATAGGTGTATTTGCACATTAATCATTCCACAATGATTCTTCACAATTATAATAGGGATCACATTCATGAATATCGCCAACACACTTAAATAGGAGTCACATACTGAAATAGGGCTCACATACATAAATATAATTCACATAACTTATTGTAGATTCTTAATCATCATTTCTCACCAAAAACTTGTTATCCAATTCCATTTTCCTAGGTATAAATATTTCACATGAATTAATATTTATTAAGGCATAAAGCATAGGAAAACCTTAATTTTGGAACTTATTTTAAAAACCATGATTTAAGCAAAACCTAGTCCAATAGATTAATCACATTCTCCTAATTAAGGAAACATATTTTATTTCCCAATTTGGAGCTAAAATAGATTAATTACACATTTTAGATCATTTAAGGTGATTAAAATGATATTTAAGATAAACTTCAAAAATGCATTTAAAAACATGAATCAAAACTAGAAATTCGGATTATACTCAAAAATTTCTTTCCAACAACTATTTATTCGTATTTTTCTGACCAATGGTTGATTTACTATGAATTAATTAAATTATACCAATGAAAATGCAAGAAAAATGTCACATCAGCAAAAAATGGGCGAATTGGGAAGGGCCACTGAGGCCGGACCCACGCTGATGCAGACCAATCTCATTTGGCCGCATCGGCGGGTCCATTCTCGCTGACCTAGGTCAAACACGAGTGAAGATGGGAAATTACCATTGTACCCTTGCTTGCCGAATCGGATCAATTAAAACAACGAGGGTGGAAGAGTCATTTGAAACTATCGACTCCTTGCTGGTGAGGAGTAAAGAGGAACTAAAATTATTGAAAGGCCCATGCAAGATTGATTGATTAATTAAAGTCGTGGGGGCAAAGTAGTCTTACCAACACCTGGATTGCAGCTTCGAACCATGGCAATGGCAGGCTACTGGAGGTCCAGCTTCATGGCGTAGCTCGTCGTTCTGGGTGCGGGGATGCAAGATAGCATTAGGGATGAGTTCCTTAGCTTCCCACAAACTCAACAATCCCTAGAACAAGGCCAACCATGGCCTTGGTCGTCAGAACTTGACCGGAGCGGGGGAGATCGCTAAGAAGGGCAAAACCCAAGAAGACGAACTGGAGACTATCAACTGGGGCCTTCAGTGCCCTTGCGGAGGTAGTGTGAGCCAAAAGAAAGTGTCGGTGGTGGAAGAGGAGCACTGGAGTGGAGAAATGCAGGGTTCCGGCAAAGGCATTACAACGGCTATAGGATACACTGGTTGGGGTGACCACAAGGCAAATGGAGAGTGGGGAGATGGAGAGGGGCGGCTGAAGATGCTTAAAGCCACTTCAATTGGACAAAGCACGATCAAGGCAGTGAGCAGCATGACGAGGTTGCCGGGGAAATGGGTGGAGTAGGTTAGGGTGACTCAGGCGAGGTTAGGTAGAATTGGAGGGAGAGGAATAAGGTTTGGGGCCTGAGGAAGCTTTAGACGCCCTTAAATAGGCGTGGGGAGGTCCCTAACCTTTACTGTAAATCCTCAGTTGAGAGGAGGAAGAGCCCCTAGTTGGGCATTTCATGCACTATGAACGGGAGAAGGTGAGAAGCCCCTTGTTGGATGCGTCTTGGAGAGATGAATCGCGTGGAGGAAGAATCGAGTGAAATGGTTAAGCATAGAGGGAGAACGAGACTGGGGAAGGTCGGGGGTCTGGAGCAGCCTGACGGCTAGAGGCAGAAGGCAAAAGACCTACCGTCAGATCCCAGATCGACAGTCCACAGACGTCGCTCGAAGTGCGTGACGGAAAAATGAATCGAAACCATAGCGTTATAAAATGAAATGCATGATATTCAAGTAGAAACTTTATTCACACTTTACTCCAACTCAAAAATTCAATTTGAAAGGTCAAATGAAGTCCAAATGGCACCAAACTTTAACCACATGCAAGAATTATTGTCTAGAATCGTGATATACAATTAGATTCTCGTTTTACTCATTATTTTGCCCTTAATAAATATATTTCTCATTAAATTGTATATTAATATATTAAAATGAATGAGATATATGAAAAGTCTTCTTTTAATGGAATATATGAGTAAAATTCGAGATATCCATTCATTACTAGTTTTAAGAATAAAATCTCATCATTACATTCTATTTTGATATATTATTATCATTTTTGAGGAGAGAGAGGGAAATTAGGTTAATTGCACTCATAATTAATTCTATTACATACTTTTGCTCATATCTTCTCCAAAAAGATATAAAAGCTTCAAATTAACATTATCCACTTATTATCTCTCATTAAACTCCATTTCACATTATTATTCCTTAATTATTACATTAAGTGGGTTATTTGTGCAAATACCCTTTTATAATTGCAAATGGGGGCCAAAATGGAATTTCACCATCATTAAGGCTCAAATTGCATATAGAGTCCAAAAATGACTCAAAAGGATGGGAAATTTGTGAAAAAGGTCCAAATGGACTAGAAGGAAAAGGAAAGCTAAAAAGTGGGTAAATTGTAGGAAAGACCCTAGATTTCAGAATGTTACAACACTCCACCCCTTAAAGAGGATTTCATCCCTGAAATCATAATAAGAGGGAATAGGGGGTGAGTGTGCAACATCCCAACTTTAAACAACTAGGTGGGTAGTAAAAGCTATACACATAGGCCAAGTCTTACTAAGGTTTCCACAAAACATATAAACTTTTATCCTACACAACATAATGAACATTTTTGTCTTATTAGCATAATATCCATCATGAAGATGCATCATATTTATTATTCCATCATTTGGATCACATTTTATTCACGATTACATCTCAACATTATATCATATGTATTTCCCCCATCAAGGGTTTTAAGCAAAATTAGGGTTTACTAAGCCATTTCAACATTTATAGATGCATTAGATCACAAGCCTTAATAACTTGATATTATTCTCCATTAACTTCATCATGTAGGATTACAACAGATTATCTTCGTGAGGACCATATAATATTATCCAACAAATTATTAAACTAATTACAAGTCCAAATGTGTCACATAAATGGCTTATATCTAAGTTACATGTTGTCACAACATCTTTCATACTCATATCCATGACATCATTAATCATTTTCTCTTATTACACTAATTAATATGAATTATACATTTTTAACATCTCATTATGTGAATCAAATTACTCATTTTCATATTACTAATTTGATTCATAAACTAATTTATGATAAGATGATTAATGAGATGTATTTAGTCAACAAAGTGATATGCCTAACATATGTTGGTAACTTGATCACAATTATGATTAGGTGATTATAATTCATTTACATGTACCAAGGTATATTATGTGATGGCACCTAATGTCACTAGTGTATCATGAAAACATTAAGGATGTGTATACCTAGTTAAGGCTATATGATTACATCTCAGGGTTTAGGTCAACATGACCATTACATATTAAGCCTTCATCTATAATTAGGGTGACTTAATCAAAATTATGTATATTCACAAATATTAATGAATAATTAATAATTATTTGCATCAAGAATATATTAAGGTTCAAGAATATAAATTATTTCTTAGATGACTTATCCATATGCTTATAAAACAAGATGAATTACAATTATATTACATTTATCCGACTCTCACTAATCCCATGTCTATGGAGTTAGGGTGTCTTGATTTCAAGGCATTGAGGGACTCCACCCCCTTAAAGAGGATTTCATCCTTGAAATTAGCAAATCCAAAAATCTAACAAGGTACTAACACCACCATTCTACTTAAAGGGTTGACTAAGTCAAACTATTTTAAGGGTATAAGGGTATATAACCAAGTATAAGGTCCAACACTGATAGTTTTACTAATCACTACCATCCCAACTTTAAGCTATAGCATAGGGTACACTAACCCTTATCATGGCAATCTAAGACTCGTATAAGGTACTTAAGGATTACAAGATGATTTTTGTTTGAGAAAAACAAATCATCACATAAGGGTTTCTGAGGTTACTCAACAAAAAGGTAATATGCCTAAAGGTGGTCTATTTTAAGCTGTCCGTATCAAGTCAGGCCAGGCCGGTGTCATATGAACTTAGGAGTCCCAGTAAACTAAGCTAGTGGCACAGAGGAAAATTTTTCCAACCCCCAAGTTCTGACCCTTACTAGACACCATCACTTTCAACTTCTTGCTCTAATAGCTACTCAATAGACTAATCACCAAAAAGTTGACAAATTTTATTCCCAATATGAAATTATTATGATCCTAAATCAAACTTTCATCATAGGTCAACTCTAAGGTGAAAAACTTACTAAAGAAACTATATATGATAAGGGTTCTATCTAGGAGACAATTTGAATTAGTCAAGAATCTGACTACCCTGATGCTCTGATACCATGCTGTAAAGACCAAGTCTCTACTAAAAACCATGGCAAACAAAAACACCAATTGTGTAGCAGCAGAAGATTAAAACTTGACATTATTCAAAATGTATAAAGAGTACTATACAAAATTTTCACAAATGGGGCACATCTTTATATAAGAACAAGAATCTAGGTAGAGGAAGACTCAATCTAATACAACTTGTCTCCACAAACAACATAACAAAAGTATATGTAACTAGTCCAATCTAACTAGATGTACACAATCTCCTTAGCCGTAGGCAGGCTCACCAAGCTTCCCATGCGCAGGTTGATCCTAATCTGGGTGGTTGGGATCACCTAGTAAGAGAAAGATAAAAATGTATCTGTAAATAAAGGATAAGGACAATTATAAAGCTAAAGCATTGCATATTAAAAAGAATCCACTATACTAAAGGATTTCAAGAGTATGAGGCAAGTGATCAAATAAGAATTGGAAATCTACCATAGTTCAACATCAACAATTATCACATTGCACGAATATATTATGACACAAACTCATATCAATGTAGGGTGAGGCACCTACCCGACCTCACCATATATAAAATGGCAGGGGGACTAAAACCCCAGTTCCTGGCAGGAGGACTAAAACCTTAGTTCCCTGTATAAAGGGGTAGGGGGACTAAAACCCCAGAGCGTACGACAGGGGGACTAAAACCCCAATGCCCTATGGGTGGTTTGTACTCATGTACACTACATTGTCATTTGGCCAATAAATACAACATGCATAAATAAGTCACTTGGCAGCATTCAGAGCTATAAATAAAGTTGCATCATAGCAAATGGGAATAATTTCCAACAAACATTCCATTTAAGTAAGCCAACATTGGCATTTCAAGTAATGATCAAGTACATCAATAAAGGAGCCAACTTAGGCATTATAAGAATCAAATAATGAAAATAACCAAGAAATGGCATTAGGGGAATTACAAGTCTAGAAATTTAGTAATGTGGAGTTGGATAAAGTGCCAACTAAGGAATAGGTGTATTTGCACATTAATCATTCCACAATCATTCTTCACAATTATAATAGGGATCACATTCATGAATATGGCCAACACACTTAAATAGGAGACACATAATGAAATAGGGCTCACATACATAAATAGAATTCACATACATACATAGAATTCACATACCTTATTGTAGATTGTTAATCATCATTTCTCACCAAAAGTTTGTTATCCAATTCCATTTTCCTAGGTATAAATATTTCACATGAATTAATATATATTAAGGCATAAAGCATAGGAAAACCCTAATTTTGGTACTTATTTTCAAAACCACGATTTAAGACTCAAAACATAGTCCGATTGATTAATCCCATTCTCCTAATTAAGAAACCATATTTTATTTCCCAATTTGGAGCTAAAATAGATTAATTACACATTTTAGATCATTTAGGGTGATTAAAATGATATTTAAGATAAACTTTGAAAATGCATTTAAAAACATGACTCAAAACTAGAAAGTCGAATTCTACTCAAAAAATTCTTTCCAACGACTATTTATTCACATTTTTCTGGCCAATGGTTGATTTACTATGAATTAATTAAATCATACCAATGAAAATGCAAGAAAAATGTCACATCAGCAAAATAAATGGGTGAATTGGGATGGGCCACTGAGGCTGGACCCACGCTGATGCAGACCAATCACATTTGGCTGCATCAGTGGGTCCATTCTCACTGACCTAGGTCAAACACGAGTGAAGATGGGAAATTACCATCGTACCCTTGCTTGCTGAATCAGATCAATTAAAACAACGAGGGTAGAAGAGTCATTTGAAACTATCAATTCTTTGCTGGCGAGGAGTAAAGAGGAACTGAAATTACTAAAAGGCCCATGCAAGATTGATTGATTAATTAAAGTCATGTGGGCAAAGTAGTCTTACCAGCACCTGGATTGCAGCTTCGAGCCATGGCAATGTCAGGCTAATGGAGGTCCAGCTTCATGACGTAGCTCGTCGTTCTGGGTTCGGGGATGCAAGATAGCATCAGGGATGTGTTCCTTAGCTTCCCACAGACTCAACGATCCCCAGAACAAGGCCAACCATGGCCTAGGTTGTCAGAACCTGTCCGGAGCATGGGAGGTCGCTAAGAAGGGAAAAACCCAAGAAGACCAACAGGAGACTACCAACTAGGGCAGTCAGCACCCTCACGGAGGTGGTGCGAGCCAAAAGAAAGTGTCGACAGTGGTGGAGGAGCATTGGAGTGAAGAAACATAGGGCGTCGATGAAGGCATTACAGCGGCTATAGGATACACTGACCGGGGCGACCACAAGGCAAATGGAGAGTGGGGAGATGGAGAGGGGCGGCCGAAGATGCTTAAAGCCACTTCAATTGGACCAAGCACGGTCAAGGCAGCGAGCAGCATGACAAGGTTGTCAGGGAAGTGGGTGGAGTAGGTCAGGGTGACTCTTGTGAGGTTAGCTAGAATTGGAGGGAGAGGAGTAAGGTTCGGGGCCTGAGGAAGCTTAAGACGCACTTAAATAGGCATGGGGAGGTCCCTAACCTTTACTGTAAATCCTCAGTTGAGAGGAGGAAGAGCCCCTAGTTGGGCATTTCATGCACTACGTACGGGATAAGGTGAGCAGCCCCTTGTTGCATGCATCTTGGAGAGACGAATCACATGGAGGAAGAATCAAGTGAAATGGTTAAGCATAGAGGGAGAACGAGACTGGGGCAGGTCGGGGGTCGGGAGCAGCCCGACGGCTGGAGGTAGAAGAAAAAAGACCTGCCGTCAGATCTTGACGGTCCACATACGTCGCTTGAAGCGCATGATGGAAAAGTGAATCAAAACCATAGTGTTACAAAATGAAATGCATGATATTCAAGTAGGAACTTTATTCACACTTTACTCCAACTCAAAAATTTGATTTGAAAGGTCAAATGAAGTCCAAATGGCACCAAACTTTAACCACATGCACAAATTATTGTCTAGAATCATTCTATGCAATTAGATTCTCGTTTTACTCATTATTTGACCCTTAATAAATATATTGCTCATTAAATTTTATATTAATATATTAAAATGAATGAGTTATATGAAAAGTCTTCTTTTATTGGATTATATGAGTAAAATTTGAGATATCCATCCATTACTAGTTTTAAGAACAAAATCTCATCATTACATTCTATTTTGATATATTATTATCATTTTTTAGGAGAGAGAGGGAAATTAGGTTAATTACACTCATTATTATATCAATTACATATTTTTGCTCATATCGTATCCAAAAAGATATTAAAGCTCCAAATCAACATTATCCACTTATTATCTCTCATTAAACTCCATATTGCATTATTAGTCCTTAATTATTACATTAAGTGGGTTATTTGTGCAAATACCCCTTTGTAATCGTAAATCGGGGCAAAAATGGAATTTCACCATCATTAAGGCTCAAATTGAATATAGAGTCCAAAATGATTCAAAAGGATGGGAAATTTATGAAAAAGGTCCAAATGGACTAGAAGGCAAAGAAAAGCTCAAACATGGGTAAATTGCAGGAAAGACCCTAGATTTTAGTATGTTACAATGTGACACCCTCGATTTTATTACCATGGGCATTTCCACCCTTTCGATCCTAATGCAAACCCTTTGAGCCAAGATATGGCTCACAGGTTAGTGGGAGGATTTGAGAAGTCGGATCCCTCACCTGATCCATGAAGCCAAGCTTGCAAATCTTTTTTTTAATTTTATTTTATTCTTATAGCAATTACTAGATTGGTCAGTTTTATGAAACCCATTATAAATAGCTCCAGTTCTGAAAAATACCCATAATGTGCCCATGTTCTTAGAAAAATGAGTAGAACCTATACAAGTTATCACCTATATTGAAATCCAATCCTACAATTAATATACCCTTTCATGGATTTAATTAATGTTTTTTTATTGATTAACTTATAGAAATGAATATTAAAATAGGGATCCGTATTTATGAAAAACCCTGAGACATCAATCAAATCTTGAGTCCTCTGACTTGGAACCCTAGGTTGTTGATCAATAATGGACTTGCACTCCCTAATTCCACATGTTTGTTCTATTTTCCTCTCTCTTTCAATAATAGTGATTAAGGGAAAAATTAATCATCCTAAATACCTGAATCCACTCTCTAATCCCTAACCTAAGGATCCTCTCTATAATACTCTGATCTAAACCCAAGACATTAGATGGAAACTCTAGTAAGCCCAAAAACCTATTATGGGATGATGAGAACCCATAATGACATTAAGTCTTTATTTCTCTTTTAGTGTGATCTACTCTCTTAATCTAGGCTTGTTGAAATTTAGATCTGAGATTCAAGGTACATGGATATAAGTATAAGACTAGTTTTTATTCGATGATATAATTTTGAGTAATTTCTTGCATGTAATTGAATAATCTTGTTGGATGTATATCTATACATATTTTCACTTTTCCGCCTTGAACACTAAGAAAACTAATGATAGAAAATGGAATGTAGTTACTTATGGTTCATTAATCTCCCTATTTAAGAGGGAAAGTATTAATGTTGACTAGAACCTCCCTAATTATACAAGGCATGCGAGGGAATCCCTAATGGAACAAGGTACGCAGGGATAGGGCCCAATAATATAAGTGTTGATTCTGCTAAGCCCACGATAATAATACATGTCAATTGAAATGTATTAATAACTTAGGTTTACCTAATTTTTCCCTGAATTTTTTTTCATTTTCTTTCTTCTTTTTAAGTATTTTAAATATGCCAACATTGTATAGTATTCTCCTACCACGTACCAACATTATGTTGATCATTTGTTTCTCATATTTTCTTAGTTCAAGGAACAGGCAATGCATCTCAAATTACTTGAAGAAACTAAATAAAGTTCATGGAGGATGATTAGCTAGATGGATTCCTCTCATCTTATTTTATATTTAGATAGTTATTTCTTTTCATTAGATGGTGTGTAGGATGTCTATATCCTATGTATTTTCTTTCTCCTTTAGAACTCATATCTCTTTCCAATGAATAATGTAATATGACTTTTTATTCTATTAAATTATGGTTGCATGACTACTTAAATGATGGTGTGAACAACAATCTAGCTTCTTATTATATGCTAGTTGACAATCACAATCCCTTATATTTTCCCTTTTGACATCTTATAGATATGAGTGCATGCATATCTAAGGAATCTTATTATGGAAGGTATACAAGAATTGGGGTTTTCATAGTTGGTATCAGAGCCAATGTTCACAAACCATAGTCACATGCAACATCATTCACCCCATTATGAGTCTAGGGTAGTCCTTAAGTCAGGGATATGAAGGGTGAGGTGACTAGCATAGCATTTTGCATGGGTCTGGTTAAAGTCTCCAAGCCACTTAGTTTGGCAATCACGAGGCTACCTCTATGAAAGTATAAGTCTACCTGGATGATATCCTAAGTGTACCCTACTTCTTAGGAGTACTTTAATTAAGGACCTTTCTCATCTAAATTTTTTCCCTCTCACCTCTTCTATAGAAAATCTCTCCCCCCTCATCTTTATTTTAAAAATATTTCCCCCTCAACTCTATGATATAAGGTTAGGATAAGAGTCACTCTATTTAAAAGCCGTAACAATCAAAAGATAAGGATTTTAGGGTATCCTCGACAAATCACAACACTATGATCATTAATAACTAATAAAGAAGAATAATGAAATACAATATGACAAAAAAGATGATATATATAATGTATTTCACCTTATTTGAGGATGCCTTCGAAGACCCATAACTCTAAGGCTTCTAACGAATCATCCTCCAAGAAGAGGAAAGAACCTGAATCTCTTGAAGACCCAATTCTAAGAAAATGGTCAGGGTTAGGTGTGAAGAACAAAAGAAAGTCTTCCTAGACATCATGGAAACCATTGCCCTAAAAGGAACCCCTGAACCCAGTTCATTTAGGAGGAAGGAGGTGACTGTGCTAGATTTCATCAAACTTAACCCCGAACCTTTTGGGAAGAAGACCAACTTGAGGTGATGGATAAGGATGAAGCTTGGCCCCTGTGTTTGGAAAACACCTTTTGTACCCTAGAAGTACCCAATGAAAAGAAGGTTAGATTTGCCACACGCCCGCTTAAGGTAAGGGCTAAAATCTGGTGGGAAACTATGGTGGGAATAGGGGAGAAGAAGTGGATAGGATGGAATGGGAAACCTTCAAAACCCTCTTCACTGACCATTTTATGCCTATAGATGAGAGGAAGAGGAAGAATAAGATGTATACTAAACTTAAGTAGGGCAGTCTCTTAGTGGTTGACTACACCCAAAGTTTAGGCTTCTGGAGTATTATGTAGCTATTAAGGCTGAAGATTGCCTCATGGAGAACTATGTTGACTGCCTAGCTACTCACCTAAAAACCCTAGTCATCACCTCCCATTCCAGGAGAATAAATGAAGCCCTAGATATGACCCCAAGCCAGTATGCTATAATTGCAAGGACGGCCATTTCTTCGCCAAGTTCCTGACTCCATCCATCTTTGGAAATCCTACGGTAGGTGCTCCACCCCCTCAGGGACACCGCAATGCCAGAGTATTTACAATGACTATAGAGGAAGCTAAGGCAAATCCCAACCAACTTGTTTAAGATAACCCTAATTCCTTTCATTTATCTAATATCTTATTCAATTCCTTCAAATATTTATGACATGATTATCATGTGTAGGCATTGTATTCTTAAATGATCATCCTGTTAAAGCTTTATTCGATTCTAGATCAACAAACCCATTCCTTTCTCGAAATGTGGAAACTATGTTACACCTGCATATAAGGGATTTGGGATATATTCTTGATGTGTCAACTCCTAGTGGAAAAATACTCACTAAATACAAAAAACTGACGTCCTGCCTCTAAAATTCAAAAATCATGACATGCCATTTGAATTCATCCTCTTAACCATGAAAGACTTCGATACTATACTTGGTATGGATTGTCTATACAAGTATTATGCCCATATTGACTATAGAAACAAGATGGTAATCCTCTCTCAACCTCATTCTTGTCCTGTGGTGATCCCCATGGAAGCATATTCTGTAATAATATTATAATTTCCTCTCATAAAGCTAAAAAGCTTATTTCTAAAGGAGGTAAATGTCTTTCTCACATTAGTTTTAGAGACTAGTACTAGTAGTGGACCTGTAGAAAGCCTAGAGGTGGTATGCTATTTTCTTGACGTATTTCCAGAGGAGCTTCCTAGGCTGCCTCCAAATAGAGATATTGAATTCTCCAAAAAATTTCTTCCTGTAGCCACACCGATTTCTAGGGCACCATATCAGATGGCTCCTACTGAGCTTATGGAGTTGAAGAAATAGCTATAAGAACTTCTCAACAAGGGTTTTATCCAGCCTAGTGTTTCCCCTTGGGGTGCGCCTGTTCTGTTTGTCAAAAAGAAAGACAGTTCTATGTGTCTGTATTGACTACCGCATGTTGAACCTTTCACTATGGAAAATAAGTGTCCCCTCCCTCGCATTGATGACCTCGTTGATTAGCTTTGTAAAACCAAAGTTTTCTCTAAAGTTGATCTTTGTTCTGGCTACCATCAATTTAAAGTCAAGGACATTGCCATTTCTAAAACTTATTTTCCAACTCGTTATGGGCATTATGAATTTCTAGTGATGTCATTGGGGTTAAACAACACACCAGAAATATTTATGAATCAGATGAAGAAAGTCTTTCAAGCTTATCTTGATGAGTTTGTGGTCATCTTTATTGATGATATATTGATTTATTCTGACTCCATGGAGAAGAACTATGAGAACTTGAAGGAAGTTCTTGAAGTCCTTTGAGCTTAGAAATTCTATGACAAGCTCTCTAAATGTAAATTTTGGATTTATAATGTCATGCTTCTTGGCCATGTCATTTCTGGGGGTAACATATCTTCTGATCCTACCAAAGTATCTACTATTCTTGATTGGCAACCTCCTCAAAACCCTTTTGAAATCCGGAGCTGCTTGGGCTTAGCTGGATATTATCGTTGCTTCATTCCGAATTTCTACAAAGTTACATTTCCTTTGACTATACTTACTCAGAAGGATGCACTTTTCATTTGGTCAACTGCTTGTGAGTCTAGTTTCTAGGAGTTAAAGTAGAAATTGACATCCACTCCTGTTCTAGTTATACCTTCTGGCAATTAAGGATTTGTTATCTTCACTGATGCTTTAAGAAATGGGTTAGGATGTGTCCTACAAAAGAATAGAAAGGTGGTGGAATTTGCATCCAGATAGGTAAAACCCAATGAACTTAACTATCCCACACATGATTTGGAATTAGCTGGAGTCAGCCATGCTCTCAAAATCTGGAGGCACTACCTGTACGGGGCAACATTTGATATCTTCATCGACCAAAAAATCCTAAAGTACATCCTGACTCAGAAAGACCTAAACTTGCATCAACGCTAAGGGATTGAGTATCTGAAAGACTATGATTTCCCTATTGGCTACCATCTAGGAAAAGCTAATGTAGTCACTGATGCTCTTAGTAGAAAAAGGGGAGTATGTGCATCTTTATCTATTCCTGAATGGAGGAACATGGAGGATCTAGTGGGTTGGAAGCCCCAGATTCTATCTAATTATCTCTAGGTCAATAAAATCTCTATCATGTCTGGCCTTTAGTATGAACTTCTTGAGGCACATAAAGCTAGTTCTAATCTTGTAGAGCTCTCCTCTCTCCAGTCAAAGCCTCAAACACATCTGTCTATGGGTTCCTGAGTAGTCAGTTGTGAAGACAAAGATTCTCAGTGAGGCACATGGGTCAAAGTGCACAGTTTATCTCGGCACAACTAAGATGTAAAATGTCCTACAACATTAGTTCTGATGAAGGGGCATGAAGCTTGATATTGGTGAGTTCATATCCAAATATCTAACATGGCAGAGAATCAAGGTAGAGCACCAGAGACCAGGTGGTCTACTACAACCCCTTGAAATCCCAGAATGGAAATAGGAACATATCACTATGGATTTTGTGGTGGCGCTACCTAGGATCAGAAAGGGATATGACGTTGCATGGGTTATATTGGACCGTCTCACAAATTTAGCTCACTTTTCCATGTGAAGACTACTGTAAAAGTATCCGAGCTGACCGATCTCTATACATAGGAGATAGTACGTCTGCATAGAGTTCCAACATCCATTGTCTCAGACAGGGACCCAAAGTTCACTTCAGACGTGTGGAAGCAAGTTTAAGAGGATCTGGGCACCAAGTTGAACTTCAGTACAACATACCATCCACAGACAGACAAGCAGTCAGAATGCACAGTACATATTCTGGAGTATCTTCTACAAGCTTGTGTTCTTGATTGGAAAGGCTTGTAAGACCACTATCTGTCTCTAGCTGAGTTTGCATATAATTATATCTATTAGGCAAATATTGGGATGCCTCCGTATGAAGCTCTCTATGGCCAATCATGCAGATCTCCTCTACACTAGGATGATGTTAGGGAAACACATCTTGATGAAATATGAGGAGATGCAATAGTATGTAGACAAGGTTGCACAGATTAGGAGGAGGATGAAGTGGGCACAAGATAGGTAGAAATCTTATGCAGATGCTCACTGACAGGGATGTTATTTCAAGGAAGGTGACCATGTCTTTCTCAAGATAAGACCTATCCGAGCTTTGATAAAGAATAAGGGAAAGCTTAGTACTCTCTATGTGGGACCCTTTGAGATCTTACGGTCTTTCTTTGCTACTTCAATATATTTCCATGCATAATGTTTATCATGTATCTAAACTAAAACCTTATGTCAAAGACCCCAGTCAGATTCTAAATCATGAGCCTCTAGAGATGAAAGATGATTTATCCAATGTTAAATCCCCAGTCAGAATTCTTGATTCCAAGACAAGGGAGCTTCGTAGTAATCGACGCATAGATATGGTAAAAGTTCTCTAAAGCCACCATGATCAAACCGATGCCACCTGGGATCTCAAGTTTGAGTTTGCGCAGAAATATCCACATCTATTTCATGCTTCTTGAATTTTTAGGACAAAATTCTTTTTAAGGAGGGAAGGACGTGATGAAGTGGATTTTTCTACATTTAATGAATAAATTACAATTATGCACCTTTATCATCTAGTATTGCTTAATTGACCTCACTTCATTACTATCATGATCATTGAACAATTTTGACACAAAAGTTTCACTTATGATGCCTAGTATGTACCTTGTAACTTTCTATTTAGCCAAGTTATTATTATTAATCAATTGGTATTATTCATGGACCAAACTACATCATTTGAACTTTGAACTTTTATGTAACTAGAATATGTTATGTTGAGACAATGTTCCAAATTCAATAATTTTTTAGCATTTCATTTGAGAGTTATGAATTTATGAACAAAATGCCCCTGAATCCAAATTACCTAATATAGTTGGACCTTGAACCTGACCCAGATCTAGATCCGGAAGAGGATATGAATGAGTCATCCTCCTCTGTTGCTTCTTAAGTAGTAGAAGGCACACAGTAGCATCAAGTTTTGAACGAACATATCTCCCTCCCTACTAATCTTTTCCTCTTCAAATTTGTTTCTTCAGATCCAAAATCATCTCCTCTTCCCAATGAACCTAAAATATCTTGCTAATGATTTGTGTTACATCCCCAAACTTTTGGGTTTCTTTGGAGAGAAATGTAATCTCTCATATTAGAGATATTTGAACAAATGATGATATAATTTGTGTTGAATAAATGAGTTTAGGTTACAATAGCCTCGATGTTTGTTTGGTGGGCTTTATTGGCTATTGGGCCCAATAACAAAGAAAGGACAAAAGAAACTCTATTATTGAGTAAATAAGAAATAAAGAGAAATCCTCAAAAAGGGATATTTTAATAAGAAATGAACAAGGTAATGAGGAATAATAAAGAATAATGCATTTAGATGCATCTAGAAGGATAATGAGTATCCAATAAAAAGAATTTTGAATTCTTGGAGTTCCTTGAAGTCAAAGGAGCCCCAACGAAGAAAAGAAAGAGGATTACAAAATTAAAGGATAATGTGATACATTATTAATGAACTATTGTGGTATTGTTAATAAAGGAAATAGTTGCTATTAAAGGAAAATAAAAATTCGTGGCCATGGGTTAAAAAGAAAATATAAAGAGAGTAATGGAAAGGATTTTCGAATTCCTATATATATCCAAATAATAGAGAATATCCAAAAGATAAAGAAGAGAGAGAAGGATACTTCTCATTGAAGGATTTGGTTTCCTAGTTGGAAAGGAACTCTTTGATTCACAAATAGCCGACCTGGAGGCTTCATTACCCACCCTATATAAAGGGGGTAAGGACCTAGTTCGAGTACAAGAGAGGGAGAGGGAATCCCGCACATCCTTCTTCCATATTTTTGTTCTTAAACCCTAGCATCAAGTGGCACTTCCTCTAGAGCAACAAGGATGTTCGGAGCCATCTGGAGGGAGGCCTGACACTTCTCGAAGACCTGCACATGACCAGACGATGCTCTCGAGCATTCAACTTCATGGGGTTGCCTGCGACACACCTGCAGCGCGGCTGCAATAAGGCTGTGCGATCGCGAGTTGAGGAGCTTGCTCCCGGCCCTTATGACCGGATCCAAGACAACCTTGGTTGTGCAAGTGCACGCCGGAGGTAGGGGACCGATCCCTAATGGCCGTGAAGGTCCCAGGATAGGAGAAGAAGCTCCGAGGTTCGCAACTAGGGTGACATGTTGCGTTGTCGTGGGGAGGAAGACGACCATCAGGTCGTTGGACCATTATGCCCTTTCACGTGCTGAAGCATCCACAACTTAACTGGAGGGCAAACGCGTCATTTTGTAATGTTTCCAAAGCTCCCAAGTGACGTTGCATGGAGTTGAGCAACGTGGCACACTCCGATTGGCCAAGGTAGGGTTTTCTTGCAAAAATCATAATTAAATATCGGTAGCTCGTATGGACACGCATAAAATATGAAAATTGCTCAGAAAATCGGGTGGAATCTAAATAAAATATAATTGAAGCCTGATTCCTTTTGAAATTCGAAAAATAATAGAAGATATCAACTTTGTTGTAGTAATGATTAAAGTAACCCTAATTGGGAATGATTAAAGTGATTAATGGGGTTTAATAAATGATTAAAGTTGGTATTAGCCTGTTAATGATAAAAAGGAACATTAAGAAGAAAAAAGATTAACTTTGCATATAATTAGTTAATTTAGAGCTTCATATGCATGAATATACTTAATGGGCCTTGAAACCCTAATGTTACTCTTTGTGACCCTTAATGGTTTTAATTGGTCAAATTCATGTACAAAGCCGAAATAAGATGGATCTAAACTATTTTGAGTTAAACGGTTACTAATTGTGAATAAATACCCTTAATATAGAAATTAGTGTTTTCTAATGCATAATGGTGGAATTAATGGCAAATCAAGTTTTTATGTGTTTTGGATTATAATGGACTATGAATTGATGATAGATGCGTATAATGACCTTGAAATAGATTAAAAGGATAAAGAAGGTAGTTTCGGTATAAAAGAGAAATAATCAACTTTAATTGGGGTATGAAGTTGAAATTAGGGTTTATGAACTAAGAGAGCTTTTAATATGATAAAAGCGTTATGGAGGAAAAAACCCTAATAAAACCCTAATGTGGTCTAGAAAGACTAGGTGGAATCCAAGTCTAGCTTTAGAATTTCTGGATAAACTATAACACTTGGAACATATGCATTAATTTCAGGATATTGTTGATTGATTATTTATCCTTATTGCTTGGACATTCAAGTTGCTCTGGATCAGGTATGTGGTTAATTAGGAATATCCACCTGAGTTTCTCGATGATTTTTCGAATGATTAATCGCATTGAATGCAAATTATCTGTTGGATGTTCATACTTGCAAATTATAAAGTCACTATGATTATCACATTAATAATAGAAGTATGGATTCTTGCACCTACATGCCACCCTGATGGATGATGCCAAAGGTCAGGCCCAGATGGGTAGACCAATGGACACCTTGAGTGGTGACCCCAGGCACCAAGAAGGTGGCCTATGATTTTGCATGACTAGTGGGCACCATGAGTGGTGACCCCCAGGCACCAAGCTCGGGATTGAGAAGGTGGCCATAAGTCATCGGCAAAGGGAACCCTAAGGTGGATATTCCAGGGTTAGGGCAAAAGTGGTGGAGAATGCTATACTGAAAAGTGTAAATTGGCTTGTTAATTAATTTGATTGTGATTATTAAATTTTTAGCCATATTTGCAAGTTTTTGGTTGTTCCCACACACCAGTATATTTTGATATACTGACCGACGTTTTGTTTGTCGGCGTTTTAGGAACAACAATTGAAAGAACAAACAGTAAAGAGATACATTGTGAAAGTAAAACATAAAGTACAAGGAGGATTAGTTAGAGTGGATTCAAGCTTGGATAGATAGATTCCCAAGGTTTTCAAAGGTAAGTAAAGTTTTAATTTTATACCAAATTTCAGTTATTTGGTAGAATTTCATAATTGTTATTGATTATTTGTCGAACCTTTAATCCTATTAATTGGATAACGGCACCGACCTTTCGGTCTCCTTTAATTGGGGGTTACCGGGTGGCGGGGTCGTTTCAATTGGTATCAGAGCGTAGGTTCCTCACTTAATCTTTAATAATTATTAAATTTTACAAATTCTATAGAACCCAAGGGAGTTATTAGAGGATTATCCGAAAGACAGAGGTGTCTAGAAAAGGATCACGACCGGGGCTGGAAATATTTTTCCTCCGCACCGCTAGTCGGAATACGAGGACTCCCAGATCTGTGTGACTACCTGGCCAAAGTCTTAGGGTATGAATCGAAATAAGATACCTTTAGGACTCTCTCATCTTGTTCATCCCTTCTCAACTCAAATTCTATTAAGGACCTTAAGGATTAGGGTTTTCTCTCTTCTCCTCACCCTCTTGAGGTATGGGTAAGGCTGATAAGGATTAATGAATCCTCCACCAAATTAATATAAAGCATATAAATAAGATGTCATGGACATAAGATTAATAGAGTAAGTGTAAAGGAATAGATACATGATTAGGTCGTATGACATGAGTTTTCATTTCCCTGGGGAGATCTGAGGATAGACCTCCTTGGCAGGAGGATGTGTAGAGAGAGTTAGTCTTGGAGGTAGAGACCTCCATTAAAGGTAGAGACCTAGCACATCCTTTGAGGATGATGTTAACCCTAACCCTAAGAGAAGGTTAGAGAGAGAGAGACATGATGAGATTAGATGTCATGGTAGACTGGGTGTTTGGATGGACATGCCTATGGTTTGTCATATGTGCCATGAGAGGTTAGATGGCCTAGCAACTTTGGCACCCCAACCCTGAGAGGGATCATGAATGTTTGAGAAAAGGATAGCTCCTTCCTGGATAAGGTTAGATATGAACCTATATAAACCTTATGGGATGTTGCAAGTAGGATATAGCTTGCACCCTGAGTACATCAGTAATGTGAACAGTAGGCCAGAAGGATATGATGGATGGCTTATGGGATAAGCATATGGATAATATAGAGCCAAACATGAGTTGAGCATAGGCTTCACCCACATAGGGGTATGCTTGTGAGCATGAGCCTTCATGGAGAGGGGACCTTTAGTAGTAGGGCTGGATGTGGAGTTAGCTCTAGAGAGTGAAAGCAAGAACCCATCAGGAAAGTTGGAAGCTTAGGTTCCGAGACTTAGGAACAATGGATAGTAGAGGATGATGCGACCTAAGTGGATGATAGTGGTTGCCCTGTGAAGGCTGATGATATCTTGGTTGCCTTTAGAGGAACCAAACCTTAGAGAAAGGATGATGCTTCTGGAACCTATGTGCCTATGGTATAGGAGTTTACCTGCTGAGATGAGACAAAGAGTGCCTTAGACCCTGAGGAGGTTCAAGTAACAAGTTGTGGGGCTTTATACCTAGTTGGTTGTCCTTGTGGAGGACTCAACTCTGAGGTTTTGCTCATATAAAAGGATCATGGGAGTACATGTCATACCTTGGGCATGATTGATTCGTGATTAAGGGGTTGAGCATGTAGTTGGATATCCAAAAGTGAACCTAGGGTTCCTGGCCGAAGAGGGGAAGCAGTGTACCCAATGATCCTAATAAGATTTGAGTCTCTATAGTTTCGAGCATGGTACTCCTCATGTGTAAAGGTAAACGAAACCCCTTAAGTTAAGGGTATGTTTGATGAACTCTTCCTGACTAAGTTGTTCTAATGTTGAGGAAAGAGAACAAGTATGACCTAGCATGGTTTAATAGGTGGTCTACTTGTGCCCTAGTAGCTGCTAGGTTAGGCATGCTCATATGGATGTAAACCCTAAGGATGCTTGTGACCTTGTTGTCAAGAGTTGTAGTTTCCTCCCATCCAGGGAGAGGGACCCTTTAGTTGGGTGTATACCAGTTTTGTTGGAGTTAAGATAACCTAAAGAGGTTTTATAGGATCCTAAGAAAGCTAAGTGAAAAGTACATGGCATGAGATTGAACCTTTAGACCCATAGTGATGATGAAGGATTGGGTAAGGTTCTAAGTTGAACATGTACTATGTTAGAATCCTAAGTCTATCCAAGGGTCAGGTAGGGATAAGATCAATGGAAGAAGGAGTTGCCTAATTCCCTAGTTGCACATGACCATAGGGTCGGGAGGTAACAACTATCATTGTCTGAGGGCCATGGGTTAGGAGATTGATCACCTTCATGAACTCATGGGACCCAAAGGGCAGATGAGTAAGGAACTCTCTGGATGCATAAGGGAAGAGGGATAACCCCAAAAGTGTCGGCACCCTATAGACCTAGAGGAGATGACCTAGGATTATACTTGGACCAAGTAAGTCTGAGACCAGTCTTCCCTGGAAATAATGTAGATATCATGATGTTTGTGATATAGAGACATAAGCTGCACGTTTCAACTTGGATTTGAAGGTGTGCTGGCTAGGTGGGATATACCATCTCTACTCTTGGAATAGGAAGAACTTTGTATTTGGACTACAGCCAAATGCTTATTTCTTCTTGTTATGGGAGTGAGAGATAGGACAGTACGCATGCCTTACACCAAGGATAAAGATGATGTAAGTTGGAACGTTGCTACAAGAGATGATAACATACCTTTTTAGAGATAATAATACATGGATGGTTTACAAACACTAAGAGTATTAAGGAGATCATCTTGTGAGGATGTTTTATCTTGAACTAAGTGGATTTTTTTTAAGCGTTACAAGGAATCACAAGGTTGAGTTTGATCACCATGAGGATGAGCTCAGAGTTCCTTGATGAAGAAAACCTTAGAGTTTGAGATGAGATGATGAGTATAATGCATGGAGGAGTACGTCTTCAACATTAACTAACACCTAAGGATAAGGAGTGATAATGAATGCTTTGATTGAGATTTAGCTACCTAGTTTAGCTGGAAGCTAGAAGAAGTTGAGGTTGTTTGATTAACCCTATGTTTGGAAAGAAGATGTGTTTTGACTAACACTCGGATGTAATAAAATATGTTGAACAAGTTAATGGTTGTTTGGTTATCCAGTTTAGTCCTTGACGTAGTGAAAGGATGGTGATAGAACCTCAGATACACTTCTTTGGATAGGAAGGTAATAAAACCCTTTTGGAGAGTGGTTTAGGGTTTCCGAGGTATCAAGCTTGAGGAATCATAACAGGAGGTAATGATATACCTTGATACTACAAAGATAGTAAGTGATGGTAGCATTCTGGATGCTTAAAACAAAGTTGCATGTAGCATGTGGCCATGCAAGCCAGGAGGTGAAGGACGAACACCATTACCCCAGTGCATGGATATAAAGTATAAAAATGTTCCCAAGAAGGAATGGGAGATCTTCACTATGGATGTTGTGAGTCTCTCCTAGACCAAGAAGGTCAAGATACAATATGGGTTATGGTAGATCGCCTTATCTAGATGACATGAGAAAGGAAGAGTTCTGTCAAGGGACAGATCTGGTTGAACTACATATGAAAAGAAATGGTTCAACTACACCATGATGCGAACTCAAGGTTCTTGATGTGACCTAAAGGTTCACTTCCATGAGGTGGAAGTAGATACATGAAGAGCTCAATGTTGGTACAGTTTATCACCCCATACTAATGGACAATATGATCCGGACTAGAGAGTCTGATGAGAGCATGTGTGCTCATTCATGGTGATACAAAGAGATAGTTCATAAGATGCGATGTTAACCACCATAGCCTATCGGGATGAAAGAAGTTCTATGAGGAGGTTGTGTCGGTCACCACTTCATTATGATGATGTTGGTGAAGGAGGCCTCGCGAAGGTCAGAAAAGAACCACAAGTGTGTGCAGATGAAGTCGCTTTGATCGTGCAATGGCTAAGAGAAAGACCAGTGATGACATAAGTCACGAGTTGATACAAAGCAGACTGACATGCAGTTCACTGTGGGAGAATATGTGATGTGAAAATCCGACCCCTCTGAGCTACAGCTGAGAAAGTTGAGTCCCCGATATATGGGTCCATTTGAGATGGATTGGTGGATATGGTTGTGTTTAGCCTTGCCCCTCAGGATAACATGATGTATAATGTGTTACATAAGTCCGATCTAGAGCACTATGTGAGGTACCCAAGCCATGTGTTGAGCCCTGAACCTATTCAGCTTTTGAAAGGATGAAAAGTCCAGAGTCACCTATGAGGGTACGGTATACCAAGGTAAGAAAGAAATTAGATGAAAGAAAATGAGATAATGAAGGTTCTTGGGAAACACCATGGAAAGGGGGAAGCCACATGGGAGCTCTGATGGACACAAGAAGACTTATCCTGAACTATTTGTTTGCTTGATGGAATTTTGAGGGCAAAATTCCTATATGAGGGGAAGGATGTTACAACCCCAAACTTTTGGGTTTCTTTGGAGAGAAATGTAATCTCTCATATTAGAGATATTTGAACAAATGATGATATAATTTGTGTTGAATGAATGAGTTTTGGTTACAATAGCCTTAATGTTTGTTTTGTGGGCTTTATTGGCTATTGGGCCCAATACCAAAGAAAGGACAAAAGAAACTCTATTATTGAGTAAATAAGAAATAAAGAGAAATCCTCAAAAAGGGATATTTTAATAAGAAATGAACAAGGTAATGATGAATAATAAAGAATAATGCATTTAGATGCATCTAGAAAGATAACGAGTATCCAATAAAAAGAATTTCAAATTCTTGGAGTTCCTTGGAGTCAAAGGAGCCCCAATGAAGAAAAGAAAGAGGATTACAAAATTAAAGGATAATGGGATACTGTCACATCCCAATTTTCATAGTTAATTTTAACTTAATATGAAGTTTGTTTTTCTAAAAAAATAACAATTGAGTGGTTTAAATCAAAATGCTTATAATGATTATCTTTATACAAAATAGGATGAGAAAAACTTCAGATAATAGCCAAAGTCATATTTCATTTTCAAATATGAATTAAATATACACATCAACTCATATTAATCTCTTTCATTTTCTCTCCCCTAAAAAAATGGCCATAAAGCATAGAGAAAAGTTATAAGGTGACAAATGTGACTAGTTAATAGTAATCTCAGATTTATGACTCATGAATTCAATAATAAAAGATCTTTTCAAAATATATTACCTTTAATGGCCACTATAGAAGTTATGGACCAAGATATGCCCAAAAACGAAATCTGACTTCACAAGAATAATCTATACCATCTGTTTTGCCTATGGTTCAAATTTGAAGTCGTTTGAACCATGTTTGACCCCCCAATTAATTTGAGAGAGATTTGAATATAGATGGACCAAGATTTGAATATCATTTCATTTAATGCAATGTAATTAATGGCTTAATTTTGAATGCATGTATCATTATCTTCTCTTGAGTCTATTTCTTCAATAATTTTTTAATAAAAACATAATAGACTTAAATGTGATTAAATATTGATCATCTCATTTTTTAGAGTCAAAGAAATAATTAAGGAGAGTCTTTTAACATTATCTCACCTTTTAATGTATGAAAATGAATTATATACAAATATGGACATTGTGAATAAAAGATTCTCAAAATTCGAATTTTATTGACTATGAAGAATGTAGAGTATGTAATTAATGTGTGGTCTACATTTTGTTTTGTTTCAAATTCGTTTGACCTCTCAAATAAATATAAATCACAATGTCAATCCATTTAACACATGCAATGTAAACATTAATTAATTGCTGATCAAAATTAGTCAAGATGAGATCATATGTTTAATATAGTAGAAGGGAATCTATAAGGAGAGTTTGATTATTTTCTTTCTTTTAACATTCCAAAGTTTGAATAATTGAATACAATGTGATACATATATTAATTTGAGACTACAAAAATGTGGGTTTTCGTCCGTCACCTTTCCAAAACATGTTTTATGTGAAAACGAAAATGTCATTATGGATGAGAAGTTATAAATTTATGTAATTGGTATGGACACTTAAAAATGGTTTATTGTTACATGGTTATAACATTATTTTAAACAACAATGAATTATATGGGAATGAGTAATTGCGATCAACAATTTTTAATTAACACATTGAAATCACATTGTATACTCTTTCTTTACAACTAGTGCATGTAGATGTAACGTAAAGTTCTTTTTCTCTTTCCTTCACTTAGTGATTTGTTTTATTATAAAATGAAATAATGTGTCTCGGCCATAGATACATGGAAATAAGACACTATGGTAATTATGTAAAGAATGGTAGAACTCTCTCACGTTTTCTCTCTATCTTTGTGATTGCAAATAAAATGTAATGGTAATTTAGTTAATGGAATATCTTTTGATAAACAAATAAAAGAAAACGATAATACCTTCTCTCTTAAATATCTCATACAAAAGATATGAAAGATGATCGAGGAAATTCACAAACAAAAGATAATTATTTTAACCACAAAGTTGGACTTTAGTAATTAACAAAGAGAAACACATTTTTCACAAAGTCTTACTTTTTAATATATTGGATTTAAGATAATGCAAATGTTTAACTAAAGGACAAAAGATATTAAAAAAAATTTAAGTCTATGTGGATTAGAAAGTTCTAGACCCCTACCACCTATAAAAGGGACCCCCATGATCCTAGAATACCAAGGAAGAGCACAATAGCCTATGTTTTGTAAATCACATCCACACGCTGCCTCAAAGATTAGAGAGATCATCTTAGGATCAACTTCACTCCAAGTAGACTAGCCTATGTTCTTGCAAATCACATCCAGGCACTACCTCAAGGATCGGAGATACTATCTTAGGGTCAGCTTTGCTCCAAGGTAAGTGGTCCATGCAATTGAACATAGTTAAATTGCTTGATTTAATTATGCATATATGAAGTTTGCGATGAATGTCATGTTTATGTTATTTACTATTCCTAATTGTTAAATTCAGTAAGATTAAGATGTATTGAGTTGTTTATGATGTATGGTATCACCTTGATGAATCCTAATGATAATGTTACCAATAAAGTCTAATGTAAAGATAAGAGCCTTAAGAGAAAGAGAATGATAAAATAAAACTTATATAAGTTCCTCATAAGAGAAGAGGCACTTCGGTGCATAAGAGAAGAGGCACCTCAGTGCAACCTAAGAGGCACTTCGGTGCATAAGAGAAGAGGCACATTTGTGCAAACCCGATGACACTTATATGGGTTAAGATAAAAGAAATTGATCTAAAAGAAAATGCATGTCTTTTAAATGTTCAAATGTATAATGTTATATGTTTATTTCAATTTCAAGTTTTCTTTACAATATGTTCAATCCACTTACCATTGGTTTTATTGCATGGCTGGGGGCGTGATGCCCACAGGTAGGAATAAGCTCAGGAACTACAAGATATTGAAGAGCTAATTGGTGGGGTGCCATCCATACTAGGCGATCCAATGTTATAAAGATGTTTACTTTTGTGTTTAGTTTTCCATGCTTAGAAATGTTTAGACATGTTATAGAGCTCAACCATAGTTTCCTATGTAAAGAACAATGTATGAATCTCAATGGTGATTTATTTATTTACTTGCAATGATTAACTTTTTGTGACAACCCTCCCTAAAATGCCAAGTACCCCACATTATGGATAATGTTGGGGATTAGGATGTGCTTCCGCTGGTTATGTATGAAAGTTTAGGGAGGGGTGTTACATTAATGGTATCAGAGCAGATAAATGGATGGCCACCAAGAAGCAATATGATTAGTATGTTTAACCATACATATATAAAAAGTAAGTGTGTGATATTAGAAATCAAAGTAGAGGTCTAGCTCAAATAAGGACTAGGGTTATGTGCCTAGACATTTTAGATTTTTGTGTCTAACTCTAGAATTGTATATAACATACTCTCTCTTTTTCTCATGTGTTTTTGGTATGGGACACATGCTTATGGGATTTTGTAGAAAGAATGCTATGTGCATAATCTTGTTTGTATAGTCCTTTCTAGTGCATGTGGTATGGGACATGTGCATGAGAGATGTGCTAAGACAAGTGTGATAAATCATGTCATCTTTGAATATATGAGCAACCGACATGTATTCAAAGGTGAAAAATATAATAAGAGTTGACATGAAAAGTTTGACACTTATAGTCACCTAAACCCAATCAGTTTCATTGTGGAACCAAACATGCATTCTAAGAGTAGATATTTGACATAGATAAGCAAGAATCAGAACCCCTAGAGAAAAGGTCATTTACCATATCGATGATGATGTGAAAATGTATTACCCACATGTTGGTTTTAATAATGACTTTTAGATAGTGTTTTACCATAAGAATGAGACCTTAAAATGAAATTAGAATTTAGTGTACATAGAATATGTTAAATCCTAAGGTGGGTAGTACCCTAGGAAATTTCGAGGACGAAATTTGTTTTAAGGTGGGTAGAATTGTCACATCCCAATTTTCATAGTTAATTTTAACTTAATATGAAGTTTTTTTTCTTCTACAAAAATAACAATTGAGGGGTTTAAATCAAAATGCTTATAATGATTATCTTTATACAAAATAAGATGAGAAAAACTTCAGATAATAGCCAAAGTCATATTTCATTTTCAAATATGAATTAAATATATACATCAACTCATATTCATCTCTTTCATTTTCTCTCCCCTAAAAAAATGGCCATAAAGCATAGAGAAAAGTTATAAGGTGACAAATGTGACTAGTTAATAGTAATCTCGGATTTATGACTCATGAATTCAATAATAAAAGATCTTTTCAAAATATATTACCTTTAATGGCCACTATAAAAGTTATGGACCAAAATATGCCCAAAAACGAAATCTAACTTCACAAGAATAATCCATACCATCTATTTTGCCTATGGTTCAAATTTGAAGTCGTTTGAACCATGTTTGCCCCCCCCCAATTAATTTGAGAGAGATTTGAATATAGATGGACCAAGATTTGAATATCATTTCATTTAATGCAATGTAATTAATGGATTAATTTTGAATGCATGTAACATTATCTTCTCTTGAGTCTCTTTCTTCAATAAATTTTTAATAAAAACATAATAGACTTAAATGTGATTAAATATTGATCATCTCATTTTTTAGAGTCAAAGAAATAATTAAGGAGAGTCTTTTAACATTATCTCAACTTTTAATGTATGAAAATGAATTATATACAAATATGGACATTGTGAATAAACGATTCTCAAAATTAGAATTTTATTGACTATGAAGAATGTAGAGTATGTAATTAATGTGTGGTCTACATTTTGTTTTGTTTCAAATTCGTTTGACCTCTCAAATAAATATAAATCACAATGTCAATCCATTTAACACATGCAATGTAAACATTAATTAATTGTTGATCAAAATTAGTCAAGATGAGATCATATGTTTAATATAGTAGAAGGGAATCTATAAGGAGAGTTTTATTATTTTCTTTCTTTTAACATTCCAAAGTTTGAATAATTGAATACAATGTGATACATATATTAATTTGAGACTACAAAAATGTGGGTTTTCGTCCATCACCTTTCCAACACATGTTTTATATGAAAACGAAAATGTCATTATGGATGAGAAGTTATAAATTTATGTAATTGGTATGGACACTTAAAAATGGTTTATTGTTACATGGTTATAACATTATTTTAAACAACAATTAATTATTTGGGAATGAGTAATTGCGATCAACAATTTTTAATTAGCACATTGAAATCACATTGTATACTCTTTCTTTACAACTAGTGCATGTATATGTAACGTAAAGTTCTTTTTCTCTTTCCTTCACTTAGTGATTTGTTTTATTATAAAATGAAATAATGTGTCTCTGCCATAGATACATGGAAATAAGACACTATGGTAATTATGTAAAGAATGGTAGAACTCTCTCACGTTTTCTCTCTTTCTTTGTGATTGCAAATAAAATGTAATGGTAATTTAGTTATTGTAATATCTTTTGTTAAACAAATAAAAGAAAACTATAATACCTTCTCTCTTAAATATCTCATACAAAAGATATGAAAGATGATCAAGGAAATTCACAAACAAAAGATAATTATTTTAACCACAAAGTTGGACTTTAGTAATTAACAAAGAGAAACACATTTTTCACAAAGTCTTATTTTTTAATATATTGGATTTAAGATAATGCAAATGTTTAATTAAAGGACAAAAGATATTAAAAAAAATTTAAGTCTATGTGGATTAGAAAGTTCTAGACCCCTACCACCTATAAAAGGGACATCCATGATCCTAGAATACCAAGGAAGAGCACAATAGCCTATGTTCTTGTAAATCACATCCACACGCTGCCTCAAAGATTAGAGAGATCATCTTAGGATCAACTTCACTCCAAGTAGACTAGCCTATGTTCTTGCAAATCACATCCAGGCACTACCTCAAGGATCAGAGATACTATCTTAGGGTCAGCTTTGCTCCAAGGTAAGTGGTCCATGCAATTGAACATAGTTAAATTGCTTGATTTAATTATGCATATATGAAGTTTGCGATGAATGTCATGTTTATGTTGTTTACTATTCCTAATTGTTAAATTCAGTAAGATTAAGATGTATTGAGTTGTTTACGATGTCTGGTATCACCTTCATGAATCCTAATGATAATGTTACCAATAAAGTCTAATGTAAAGATAAGAGCCTTAAGAGAAAGAGAATGATAAAATAAAACTTATATAAGTTCCTCATAAGAGAAGATGCACTTCGGTGCATAAGAGAAGAGGAACCTCAGTGCAACCTAAGAGGCACTTAGGTGCATAAGAGAAGAGGCACATTTGTGCAAACCCGAGGACACTTATATGGGTTAAGATAAAAGAAATTGATCTAAAAGAAAATACATGTCTTTTAAATGTTAAAATGTATAATGTTATATGTTTATTTCAATTTCAAGTTTTCTTTATAATATGTTCAATCCACTTACCATTGGTTTTATTGCATGGCTGGGGGTGTGATGCCCACAAGTAGGAATAAGCTCAGGAGCTACAAGATATTGAAGAGCTAACTGGTGGGGTGCCATCCATACTAGGCTATCCAATGTTATAAAGATGTTTACTTTTGTGTTTATTTTTCCATGCTTAGAAATGTTTAGACATGTTATAGAGCTCAACCATAGTTTCCTATGTAAAGAACAATGTATGAATCTCAATGGTGATTTATTTATTTACTTGCAATGATTACCTTTTTGTGACAACCCTCCCGAAAATGCCAAGTACCCCACATTATGGATAATGTTGGGGATTAGGTTGTGCTTCCGCTGATTATGTATGAAATTCTAGGGAGGGGTGTTACAAATACATTATTAATGAACTATTGTGGTATTGTTAATAAAGGAAATAGTTGCTATTAAAGGAAAATAGAAATTCGTGCCATGGGTTAAAAAGCAAATATAAAAAGAGTAATGGAAAGGATTTTCGAATTCCTATATATATCCAAATAATAGAGAATATCCAAAAGATAAAGAAGAGAGAGAAGGATACTTATCATTGAAGGATTTGGTTTCCTAGTTGGAAAGGAACTCTTTGATTCACAAATAGCCGACCTGGAGGCTTCATTACCCACCCTATATAAAGGGGGTAAGGACCTAGTTCGAGTACAAGAGAGGGAGAGGGAATCCCACACATCCTTCTTCCATATTTTCATTCTTAAACCCTAGCATCAAGTGGCACTTCCTCTAGAGCAACAAGAATGTTCGGAGCCATCTGGAGGGAGGCCTGACACTTCTCAAAGACCTGCACATGACCAGACGATGCTCTCAAGCATTCAACTTCATGGGGTTTCCTGCGGCACACCTGCAGCGCGGCTGCAATAAGGCTGTGCGATCGCGAGTTGAGGAGCTTGCTCCCGGCCCTTATGACCGCATCCGAGATAGCCTTGGTTGTGCAAGTGCATGCCGGAGGCAGGGGACTGATCCCTAATGGCCGTGAAGGTCCCATGATAGGAGAAGAAGCTCTGAGGTTCGCAACTAGGGCGACAGGTTGCGTTGTCGTGGGGAGGAAGACGACCATCAGGTCGTTGGACCACTATGCCCTTTCATGGGCTGAAGCATCCACAACTTAACCGGAGGGCAAACACGTTATTTCGTAATGTTTCCAAAGCACCCAAGCGACGTTGCATGGAGTTGAGCAACGTGGCACACTTCGATTGGCCCAGGTAGGGTTTTCTTGCAAAAATCATAATTAAATATCGGTAGCTTGTATGGACACACATAAAATATGAAAATTGTTCAGAAAATTGAGAGGAATCTAAATAAAATATAATTGAAGCCTGATTCATTTTGCAATTCGAAAAATAATAGAAGATATCAACTTTGTTGTAGTAATGATTAAAGTAACCCTAATTGGGAATGATTAAAGTGATTAATGGGGTTTAATAGATGATTAAAGTTGGTATTAGCCTGTTAATGATAAAAAGGAACATTAAGAAGAAAAAGGATTAACTTTGTATATAATTAGTTAATTTATAGCTTCATATGCATGAATATACTTGATGGGCCTTGAAACCCTAATCTTACTCTTTGTGACCCTTAATGGTTTTAATTGGTCAAATTCATGTACAAAGCCGAAATAATATGGATCTAAACTATTTTGAGTTAAACGGTTCCTAATTGTGAATAAATACCCTTAATATAGAAATTAGTGTTTTCTAATGCATAATGGTGGAATTAATGGCAAATCAAGTTTTTATGTGTTTTGGATTATAATGGACTATGAATTGATGATAGATGCGTATAATGACCTTGAAATAGATTAAAAGGATAAAGAAGGTAGTTTTGGTATAAAAGAGAAATAATCAACTTTAATTGGGGTATGATGTTGACATTAGGGTTTATGAACTAAGAGAGCTTTTAATATGATAAAAGCGTTATGGAGGCAAAAACCCTAACAAAAACCTAATGTGGTTTAGAAAGACTAAGGTGGAATCCAAGTCTAGCTTTAGAATGTTCTGGATAAACTATAACACTTGGAACGTATGCATTAATTTCAGGATATTGTTGATTGCTTGTTCATTGATTCTTTATCCTTATTGCTTGGACAATCAAGTTTCTCTGGATCAGGTATGTGGTTAATTATGAATAACCGCCTTAGTTTCCCGATGATTTTTCGGATGGTTAATCGCATTGAATGCAAATTATCTATTGGATGTTCATACTTGCAAATTATAAAATCACTATGATTATCACATTAATAATAGAAGTATGGATTCTCGCACCTACATGCCACCCTGATGGATGATGCCAAAGGTCAGGCCCAGATGGGTAGACCAATGGACACCTTGAGTGGTGATCCCAAGCACCAAGAAGGTGGCCTATAATTTTGCATGACTAGTGGGCACCATGAGTGGTGACCCCCAGGCACCAAGCTCAGGATTGAGAAGGTGGCCATAAGTCATTGGCAAAGGGAACCCTAAGGTGGATATGCTAGGGTTAGGGCAAAAGCGGTGGAGAATGCTATACTGAAAAGTGTAAATTGGCTTGTTAATTAATTTGATTGTGATTATTAAATTGTTAGCCATATTTGCAAGTTTTTGGTTGTTCCCACATACCAGTATATTTCGATATACTGATCGACGTTTTCTTTGTCGGCGTTTTAGGAACAACAATTGAAAGAACAAATAGTAAAGAGATACATTGTGAAAATAAAACATAAAGTACAAGGAGGATTAGTTAGAGTGGATTCAAGCTTGGATAGATAGATTCCCAAGGTTTTCAAAGGTAAGTAAAGTTTTAATTTTATACCAAATTTCAGTTAGTTGGTAGAATTTCATAATTGTTATTGATTATTTGTCGAACCTTTGATCTTGTTAATTGGATAACGGCACCGACCTTTCGGTCTCCCTTAATTGGGGGTTACCGGGAGGCGGGGTCGTTTCAATTTGTATCGAAGAAGTGCCCAAAATTACAGCGCCATAGACCCATCAACGACCTCAGGGAAGGCAAACCTAGGTCTCGTGGTGCCTATTTAAGGAGCCCAGTAGTTCCATGACCCTTCCTTTAGCCACAAAGACATCTCAATTTATCATCGTCACTCCCCCTATTCTCCACCGAACTCAAACAACACTGGCCTGAACCAATGTGGCCTACTCACACCTCAAAGCTCCTCCCTTCAAATTCCCTACTCCCCCACAAATCTTGATCCTCAACGGAGCTTTCCCAACCATGAACTATACATGTGATGACTCAAATTGCTCCAATGTCAAGGTGCCGCCAGCACCACCTGTTCCCATTCTGACAGGCACCATTGAGGGCTATTTCTAGGAGCTAGCATCATCAGATGACTCCTTGGAGGCTCACGAACTCATCCAAACTCCCAACTCCTATTGGTATGCAGTATATGCCTCCATTCAACTTTGTTTCTTACACCTGCAACTTGACCTGGTGATTGTTGTTATGATTTGTCATTTTAGCCAAGCAACAACTTTCTGTCCTCGTCGACACCCTACAAATCCAACTATATTTTCATTTTCCCATGTAATGGTCCTTGGTCAGATCACATCCTCAACCCATCTTCCTCCCCTGTATGTGGTCATGTGCTGGCTGCATTAATGGCAGGAGGTGTTGAAGATAACAATCACATGGGGAAAAGTATTGATATGCCCCTAATCATGTTCCACCCTCGACTTTACTACCATGGGCATTTCCACCCTTTCGCTCCTAATACATACCCTTTGAGCCAAGATATGGCTCGTGGGTAGTGGGAGGATTTGAGAAGTCAGATCCCTCACCTAATCTGCGAAGCCAAGCTTGCAATTCTTTTTTTTTATTTTTGTTTTATTCTTCTAGAAATTACATGATTGGCCAATTTTGTAAACCCATTATAAATAACTCTAATATTTGAATAATAACCATAAGGTACCAATGTTCTCAGAAAAATGAGTAGAACCTATATAAGTTATCACCTATACAGAAATAAATCCTAGAATCAATGTACTCTTTCATGACTTTAATTAATGTTCTTTTATTAATTAACTTATAGAAATGAATATAAAAACAAGGATTAATATTTATGAAAAACCCTAAGAGATCAATCAAATCTAGAGTACTCTGACTAGAAACCCTAGGTTGTTGATCAATAATGGATTTGCACTCCCTAATTTAACACGTTTGGTCTCGTTTCCTCTCTCTTTTAATAATAGTGATTAAGGGAAAAATTAATCATCCTAAATACCTAAATCCACTCGCTAATCTCTAACCTAAGGATCTGCTCTGTAATACCCTAATCTAAACCCAATATGTTAGATGGAAACTCTAGTAAGCCCAAAACCCTATTATGTGACAGTGAGAACCCATAATGACATTAAGTCTTTATTTCTCTTTATGGGTGATCTACTCTCTTAATCTAGGATTTTTAAAATTCAAATATGACATTCAAAGTATGTGTATATAAGTATAAGATTAGTTTTTGTCGGATGATATAATTGTGAGTAATTTCTTGCATGTAATTGTAATCTTGTTGGATGTATATTTATACACAAAGAACACTAAGGAAAGAAAATGGAATGTAGTTACTGATGGTTCATTAATCTCCCTATTAAAGAGGGAAAGTATTAATGTTTACTGGAGCCTCCCTAATGGTACAAGGTATGCGGGGAGATCCCTACTCATACAAGGTACGTGGGGATATGGCCCAATAATATAAGTGTTGATTGTGCTCAGTTCACCTTAGTAATACATGTCCATTGAAATGTGATTAATAACTTGGGTTTACTTGATTTTCCCCCTTAAATAATGTTTTCATTTTCTTACTTCTTTTTCAAGTATTTTAAATCTGCCAACATAGTATAGTGTTTTTCAGCACGTACCAACATTAAGTTGATCATCAGTTTCTCGCATTTTCTTGATTCAAGTTATAAATAATGCATCTCAAATTACTTGAAGAAACTAAATAAAGTTCATGGAGGATTATTATCTAGATGGCTGCCTCTCATCTTATTTTCTATTCATATAGTTATTTCTTTTCATTAGATGGTGTGTAGGATGTCTATATCCTATGTATTTTCTTTCTTTGAAAGAACTCATATCACTTTTCAATGAATACTGCAATATGACTTTTTATTCTATTGAATGATGGTTGTGTGACTACTTGAATGATGTTGTGAACAACGATCTGGCTTCTTATTATATGCTAGTTGACAATCACAATCCCTTATATTTTCTCTTTTGACGTCTTATAGATATGAGTGCACACATATCTAAGGAATGTCATTATGGAAAGTATACAGGAATTGGGGTCATCACAGATCCAATATAACGTTTCAAAAGAATAATTATGTCATAGATTTATTCTACCTTTCATGTATTAGATGTTAGTTCGAGAATAATATTAGTTTATGGTATTAGTTTTCTCTTTAAAAGAACAATGAATGAATCAAGATTTCCAATAAATGCAAGGTGTTTCATTTATCTTTTTCTATGTATAACTTGTTCTATAATGTTCTGCCAAGACAAGTGACCCATGTTATATACAACATAGGGTTTGTTGTAGCTGTCGTGTATGTACTTAGAGGGGCGTTACAATATGGTATCATAGTAACAAGTAGATGGCCACTAAGCTAAAGATTCACATTGCTCTAAGCCCTAAGTATAGAAGATTAAGTTAAGTATATGGGAAATCAAAGTTGAGGTCTAGATACAAGATAAAGGTTTAGATAAGGATTAGGGTTATGTTCCTAGAAGTTTTTGACTTTTATCCTAACTCTCAAATTGTATATAGCATACTCTCTCTTTTTCCCACCTTCTTGTGGTATGGGACATAGGATCTTGGGGTTTTATAGAGAGAATGTTGTATGCATAATCATACTTATCTTGTCCTTTCAAGTGCATGTAGTATGTAACATGTGCATGAGGGAGGTACTAAGATAAGCATAATAAAATCATTTCACCTTTGAATATGTGAGCGGCCACCATGTATCTAAAGGTGACAAATAGTAGGAGTTGGCATTAAAAGTTTGAGACATATAGTAACCTAAACCTAGTCATGTTTATAGTACGACCAAACATGTGTAAGATGGGTGGATAATATTATGTAAATAAATTAGATCTAGGATAGAATCATGACCTCTAGAGAAGAGGTAAGATGGGTCCTCTTCCATATCAATAATGATGTAGAATAGATTCATTAGGATTAGAACTACATGATGGTTTTATTAATGAGGTCTAGGTAATGTTTTACCATGAAGATGAAACTGTAAGATGATATTAGAAATTAGTTTACATAGAATATGTAAAACCCTAAGGTGGGTAGTATAAGAAAATTTTGAGGAAAAAGTTTATTTAAGGTGGGTAGAATCGTAACATCCCAAAAATTTAAATATAACAAGTTAGGGTCTTATTTGCAAATTTCCAATTACAAAATTTAAAACTTGGACTTTAATGCAAGTTTCCAAAATGTTATTCTTTTGCATAATGTTTGGCATAAAAAGAAAATGAAATATTCTTCCTTTAATTCCTTTATGAGCCCTTTATACATAAAAGGAAAATTGTTGTTTATCCTCTCACTTTCTTTCTCCCCTATTCTTAAATAATGCTTAGAAGGGTTTAGAAGGGAAAGAGAAAACACTTTTAATTTGAAAATATAATAATGGTGTAGATGCCTTAACCAAGAAGTTTACCTCCTACTTTTATGACTTTAATATAAGAGGAAAATAAATATGAATTCTCTTTTTGTCTCTCCTCCTTGAACGTTTCTAAAAAAGGCATAAAATATATATGGTGTGAATTTTTAGGAGACAACAAATGTTTATCTCGAGTTTGGACTCAAAGTCCCTCAAAGTAAGGTAATTGTCACTCTTTTAATTAATAAAATGCATTAAAATTGAGTTTAATGATCTATATGGAATAGATACATTGGTGCAAAACCTAAATCTAATCATATACAAAGGATCTAGACCCTTTGCTTAACTTATGGTTCAATTTTTTTAGTCAATAGAACTTAGTTTGACCCTCCAAATAAATTAGGGAAGTAAAGATATGGTTTTGATTAAAATATTAATCAAACAAACTAAGTTTTCAGTTATTTAAATGTCACGCAACATTTTTTGTATTCCACCTAAAGTCCTACTGTCACACTTTTCTTTAATATGCGAACTCCCTCCCATCCGTTGGATGCCCATCCTAGGGATGCAGTGTTGTCTCCTACCTTGGGTAGGAGACTGATAGAAGGCAACCAGGGCCAAACTCCTTGACCAACACCTAGCTTACTACTTGAGGTCCCACTTTCCATGATTTTCTCACCCATAAAATCAGGAGCTCCACGTGGATCTAACCATCCCAATTTTTTGGGGGGTTTCCTGTCCTAGAAAGGAAATACCTAATGGGGCGTACACATATCATCCTTGCCACCATGTTTTCACATGGGATTCTTCGGCCACCCGGGCCTAAATAAAAGGGTCAATAAACAATCGTCGAACTGAAAAGCATCCTCCTCCATAGTCAATTCCACCCGTTGTGCCCCTGACAGCCTCAGCGTACCTGACATTCATATCCATCCAACGTCATCACTCCATAACCCTCAACTTCACCTTCACTACAATTAAATTTTTGATAATCATCGCTTGAGAGCCGTCTTCATCCCTTCATAGTCTGTTTGCACTACAATAGTCCGAGTCATCACACCCTATACGGCCGCCGCTAGTCCTCTCTAGCAGTCACTTCCATGGCCCTCGAGTGGCTCTTTTGATGCAAAAACTTTAGGTTTTTTCTCATCTCGACTTGCTATTTGCATTCCCGGCCAATTTTTCTCCCATTATTTTCCCCATGTTCAATCCTATTTTGGTACCCGACCTTTTACAGTAGCTTCTGTGCTCTTACGTACCACGAGGCCTAAGACTTGAATCAATGGTTGCGGTTCTCATTTGTCTAGTTAATCGCAATTCAGGAATTTTGACTGTAGCTCAGAGATTCAAGAGAGGCGATCTCACCATGGATGGGGCAGAAGAATCTTGGTTAGTAAATGACCATGGTGCCCCTAGACATTTAATCAAGTGTATCTTTGATTTTTTTGTGCCTCTGATCGTGTATTTTAGGTTCGGATCAAACCGGGCCACATGCCAATGTGTGATTGGTCCAGGTCAGAGCAAGCCCCACCCAATCATCACTGAATCATATAATATTGTCCACATGGCTTTTCCCTTTTCCAAGATTGGACAGTTCTTTGAAAATTCATAGTAAATCGATGCTTTGTAAGTACTTTTCGAATAAATAGTCAATGGAAATGTTTTTTTAGTAGAATCTGTTTTTATGGTTTTCGAGTCATGTTTTGCCTTCCTGTTCTAATGTTTTATATGAAACCCAAATTTGACTCTTGAAACCCCAATTATGTACCACATATGATTTATGTGACCTAAGTTAACCAAATTTTCCTAATTTAATGATATTGTTCATTAAGCCTAACCCTAATGCACTCAAACCCTAAGCTACTCTAATTCAACCCAGGATCAATATAAGGTATTGATTTATGATGTTTAATAATTATGAACATGTGTTTAGAGCCTAATCAAGACCAGAGGAGGTTTGACCTAGATTTGATTCATGATTAGAGTGACCAAGTTAGGATTTACTTTTATCCAAGGTAAGCAAGTCATGCAACTATACATATGTACATTGATTGAATTGTATGGTATCTATGATTTATGGATTATGCTTTCAATTTCAAGTTTAATGCTGAAACCATGTTCATCATATAAATTGTTTGATGTTTGCTCTATCTTATGCCTTATGGTTATCATGTTCATTAAGATTAGAGATTATGATTAATGATCAATAACCAATGGATTTAAAGTTCAAGTTTTAAGAGGGAGAAATCATCATGTTAAAGATTAAAGTTCAAGATTAAATTCATGTTTATGGCAATGATGATGTTAAGATATAAAATTGAATCATTTTTTTATATGCTTCTCAAATCATGGACATTTATGGTCAATATTGGCATGCGTGCTAATTACGGGCTTTTATAACCAATCATGGACCTCAAGGGGTCTTTATGAGCCTTTTGGCCAAATCATGGGTATTCATGCCAATTATGGGCTTTTCTAGCAATCATGTTCTCTTAAGTGGGCATCATTGAGAGAGACATATATTATTGTTCAATTCTTCATGTTATCAGAATCTTGTAATTAAGAATGCTTAAGTCAAATACATGTCAAGATTTTCTTTCAAGTCAAGTATACATACTTATTTTTTAATTCTTATAAAATATATAGTGTCCCTTACTGATGTGTGTCTTTATTTTTGCATAGTCGTGGGATGATATGTCCCTAGATTAAGGAGTAAAGGAATTTAAAAAGAGTGCTTAAAAGTAGAAGTTTCTAGGACTTAGCTTGGTGGGGTGCCATCTACACCTTAGAAGATCCAGTATCAAGTTTTCAAAGAAGAATTACGTCGTAGATTTGTTCTACCTTTCATGTATTAGATGTTTGTTCAAGGATGGGATTAGTTTATGGTATTAGTTTTCTCTTTCAAAGAACAATGTATAAATAAATGTTTCCAATAAATGCAAGGTATTTTATTTATCTTTTTTCTATGTATATCATGTTCTGTAATGCTCCTCCAAGTCAAGTGACCCATGTTATGGACAACATAAGATTTGCTTCCTCTGTCGTGTATGTAATTGGAGGAAAAGTTACGCGGGGCTTGAGCCCCAACAGCCACCCCCCCAAGCTACGCCCCTACATCCATTGAAATGCTCAGATGAATATAGTTTCATAATATATTATTATGGTTTAGAAGCAGGGTCATGTATTCTTAGTATTTATGTGCAATCTATTTATCTCATAAATAACATAGTAACAACCATTGATACCTCATTTTGGTTCCTTAATCAATTCTTCAAGAAAGCTTTGTTTCAAAAAGTAGAATTCATCCACTTTTACTTCCCGTCATACAGTTTATCATTTCCAACATGTGATCACATTCATATATAACCCATATTTCTCAATTATGTCAAACAAGAGTTAAAGTCCTAAGCCTGACCTAGGCATAAGTTTATATCTAAGCACTAATAAAAATTAGAAAAAAAGACCCAACTAGCTTGTGGCACTAAAACCAGGATCAACAGACGAGTCGTGCCCCAAAGTCGGATCATCCATACAAAACCCATCAAACAAATGCGGATTGACATCCAATCCTACTAAGCACCATAAACTAAGACATAAAAGAAATGTCTAAATAAAATTTCCAATATTTTTTTATCATCATAACAAATGCCTATATATTCATTAATATGCACGAAGTGTATAACATTTTCGTATGTGACCAAAGTTATCACAAACTTATACAAAAGATTAGCATGTTTATATTTATCATATGAGCAACATGTAAATGACATAAAAGTCCAAAAATAGAATCATAGTACAAGATGTATAAAAACATCATGTTCGGATCCGAGTGTATGGGAATGACTCTTGATGCCGCACAAGGCTAACTCCCAACTTTGGGTCAAGAATTGTAGTACAAGATATATATATGAAAACATCTTGTTGGGATTCAAGTGTATAGGGATAACTGCGCACATACTGTACACATTACTTTTTATTGTAACTTATTTGATATGTTGCATCTAATGCCGTTATTTATACACAACAATATAGCTTCCAAATTTTAATATATATATAATATTTTACACAACGTTACATATTGTAACTTTTGCTCATGTATAATCATTATTATTTTATCTCAATTTTTACGAATAGTACACGATTTACAATATAATATGTACAATACAATACGTACAATACTAACATATAGCGTTCAATTCTTGTTACCACTGCCCCATCGGACATTTGTATCTTTAATAGGTACGGTAGAAGATGTACATGACGATATGTACAATACTAACATCATTTGACAAATATTTATAGTTACAGTACGAGACGTACAATATGAGTGTGCAATATAAAACTACAATTTGTATATATTTAGAATGTGGTACTTGTCAAAATTATGCACAAGAAGTATAATACTAACAACCACATTTTGTATACATTCAAAATGTAGTGTTTGACAAAAGTGTGTAAAAAATAACTTTTAACCACGTATTGTAAACACATGTACTTTAGTAGTGTGTGAACACTGGTGAAGTGAAATAGAACTAGAGAGTGAAGTTGCAAGAGAAAAAATAAATTTTCAAAAATTAGAAATGGAAAGATCAGGGTCAGAATTTTGATATTCTTCAACTTCTGTATGGAGTTAAGTTAATGCGTATGAGAGAAAACCATTGAGTCAGATTTTTGTAAACTCCCCAGAACCAAGTGTGTGAACGGTATACTATTAAGTCATCAGAATAGCAGTGATTCTGGGAATGAAGTGATCCGAAAATACTGTGTTGTATGCCTGCTAGACGGTGAAGAAGAATGGGTCTACGCTTACCACCAAACTGCAGGCATGACCTGCCCATTACGTAATGGGGGATGAAATCCTCTGTCATGTAAGGGCAATACAAACCACAAAATTATCTAAAGACGTGTGACGTGTGCGTTGCGAAAGTCTACGGTGCTGTTGATATGCTTAATGTTTTTCTTTATTATTTGTACCCATTACGTAATGACGATACAAAATACAAAACTACCTAATGACGTGAAACGCGTGAGTAATTCAATAATTGATGCTAGGTCTGCGGTGCTGTTGATATCTTTACGGTTTTCGTTTTTTATTTGTACATGGCCAATCAAGAATGAGAGCATCAATTAATCAATTAATCATTGACAATGGAAAAAAAGTATACCTCACAACTAGTGGGTGGATCGGGTAAGGTCGGCTGGACGCGCGGGTGCAACCGTGCAAGTCGAAACAGATGGTAGAAAAACTATATGCACCCAATCCAGCGAGTCACAGGTTTATCCACCATGCTCGTTTAAAATTCTATTGAAACACTAAGGTTACTCATATGAAATCAAGATCCTTGTTGTTGCAGAATATTAAAAGTGAAATAAATACAAACAAGTGCAAACAACCATTGCTGGATACATGCCAAAAGCCTAACATTATTGCTTTTTTAACAAAATATTTTTTAAATGTTTGGATGCGGTTGTAAATGTACACAGACGTACTAAAATCAGCAATGACGTTCTCATTAATGTTCAAGAAATGTACTAAAACCGAATTTACAATATTGGTTGAATGATACAAGAATTGAATAAAAGCTGAAAACAGCAATCTTGATGTTGTTCCACCATAAAAGCAAAAGCACTAAATCGATAAAGTTTTGTACTTTGTATGTATTAATTGAAATCGAGCATTCATTAAATTGAAATACATCCTAATTTTATTTGAACGAGTCACCCGTGGAGAGCTGCGAACCCTAAAGACCTACCCATTAAATAGGTGGGTGCAAACCCTAAGAATAAAACGGATCATCTTGTAACACCAACATGTAATTGAATTACTTTAACAAGTAACTATACATCCATATAAACGTCCAAATAAATATAGTTCTATAATATATTATTAAGGTTCATAAGCAAAGTCATATATTCTTAGTATTAATGTCCAATCTAATTTTCCAAAAAAACATAGTTACAACCACTAATACCTTATTTTGGTTCCCTAATCAATTCTTCAAGATTGATTTGCTTCCAAAAGTAGAATTCGTCCACTTTTACCTCCCATCACACGCTCTTAGTCATTTCTAGAATGTGATCGCATTCATGTATAACTCAACTTTGTCAATTATAAAATAAGCAAGAGATATAAGGTCCAAAGTCCAGCCTATACACATGTCTGTATCTATGACTAAGAAAAATTAGAAAAAAAGATCCAACTAACTTGTGGCACTGACCCCAACATCACCAGACGAGTTGTTGTTGGGAAATCTGGCAGTAAATAAGGCAGAAAAAATAAAAAAAATTGCTTGTTTATCAAACTAGCGGATCACGTCAAAAACAATGTATCTAGGAAGGCGGCTATGCGAGATATATACCTCATACTGGAGCAAGTCTAGAGACAATCCTCACAAGATGGTGTTGGTGAAACCATGGGCGACAGTATTTGTTGTCCTCCTAGTGTGTTGGCAATGTCCTCTATACCTCTAGAGTAGTCTACGTTGACCACCTGGAACTCTTTATCACGCCTCTAGAGCCAACATGAAAGGAATTGTCCCTTTGACGTCAGCATGATACCACTGACTTGTTCTCCATTACTATCAATCTCTTTTACATGTAAGACTTACTTAGGCTCTAACGTTACCACAACTTTGACAGGACAACGCTTGTCAGAGATTGATGTCTGATGATTTGAAAGCCTTGACTACCCACCCCTATTTATAGGTTGGTCAGGGCCAGCATTTCTAGATCCAATTGTGAGTCGGAGAGATAGGATTTCACGATTCAAGTGTTATTGTAAATCTCAATCGGTCGATAGGACCTTCCAGTCAGTCGATTGGCACCCCGATTGATCTATTGGATAGTACATCCAATCGATTGGAATACTTTCCCATTCATACAAGTACTGAATTTCAATGCAATGATCAATGCACGCCATTACGTCAAATTCCTTGTATATACAATTGATCGATTAGACACTCCAATCCATCAATTGTTGTGTTTTAGGGGAGACAGAGAAGGCAACAGAAATAAAAAAATTCTTCTCCCCGAACCCAGTATAAAGGAATTGCGTCAACGTCTATACAATAAGAAGGATGGCTTGTAGAGACATACCTTGTCCCGAGGCTTGCTCGGCGGCATTACCTCACAGCTAGTGCGGTCTTCACCTCCAGTCTTGGACGGTGTCTGTGCAGCTCCTGGTCTCACCGGGACTGTTGAGATTGACAACTGTCCTCCGAGTGGTACAAGTCTCCCGTCTCTGGAGTAGTCCACACAGACCACCTGGAACTCTAATCGCCTTGTCGCACAAGGAACCTGAAGGATTCGTACCCTCCTGACGACGCACTTGTCACCGACACACTCTCCTGCAACCAGTTGCCTTTCTGCAGTTGTCTTTCCCTTGTTGTGCCTCCCTTATCGGGTAGCACTTTCTCGGGCTCTCCCAGTTACCACAACCAGAGAGAACGACAACTTTGCAGTGAAATTGGTGTTCTGAGTTGTACTTTAAGAAGCCCCCAATACCCTATATATAGGAGGGTCATGGGATAGGGTTCTCTACCCCAGGCAATGCAGGATTAAAGTAGGAGTAGAAGGGTTCGAGATTTTTCTACAAAACAACCAATTGCGCCAGCTGAACCGATCATTTCAAGCATGAAATGATCAGTTGGGGACCTCAGTCGATCGGTTCACACCTAAACCGGTCAGTTGGGACACCTTAGCCGATCGGTTCAAGCATGAGCCGATCGGTTCAAGCATGAGCCGATCGGTTCGTGGTCCTCATCAGTTACCGATTGACTTTTCCTCTTTTGTTTTGAATTGATCCAAATACCAATCCTTGTTCCAATCAAATTGGACAAGTGAAATGAAGAGACATTTCTTGCCAACCTGACTTTCCCAACTCGCTCGTTTGGACCAGTTGAGTTGATCGGTTCAACCCTTGAACCGCTCAGTTCAGCCTGTCCTGAGCTGATCCATTTACCACATGAGCTGATTGGTTCACCAACCTGAGCCGATCGGTTCATCACATGAGCCGATCGGTTGGGAGTGTAGACTGTGCAAAATCAGCCAATTGCAGTTTCAATCAATCTGATACTCTATTCAATCAGTCCAACACCTTGAACACTATGATATTGAGCTATCAATTGATTGAGTGTTTAATTGAACTACTAAACTCCTTTAGTAATCAATCTAAACATCATTTGTGGATAAAACTCCTCTTCCAGGTTAAATCCTATGTGTGTGACCCTGCATGCCCATTTCACGTTGGCAATGAAAGTCCATAACACTTATGACTTCACAAGCAAAGAGCGGTGCCTAGTCACACATCAGTGCTACCCAAGTAAAAAGGAAAGTTGGAGAACAACTTTCAATCCTACAATCCGTGAATGATGTTATAGTGAATGTATATTTCCTTTGTCACTGATATACTGAATGAACTCAAGGCAAGGAATAGTTATCATGTCAATGTTCATTCACTTTCTTGATCTCAGAGTAGACTGGAGGAGATATGTATGGCAACAATATCACATAATTATTCACACATGCGTGTGTACACCTATCTCAATCCTACTCATCAAGTGGCCATGGATATCAAACTCCCTTAGGAGGGACAAATCCCATATCTATCACTCACCCTTCAAAAACCCCATGTGTCAAAGCCACCCAATCATCAACTTTTTAACAACCCATGTTTCAGGACTACATTTGATGATGTCAAAGTGTACCCAACGACATGTGTTGAGTGTAGTGATTTCAGGTCAAAGAATCACACTCACCACCATCACTGTGAGAAGTGACAGTGACTACCATGTCATGGTTCCATGTGTCAAATTCACGGTGGGTCTGTCCAGTACGCTTGTTCTCTAACAAGTACCTATGTGTTTGGTTTGATATCTCCATATCATGACTAATGAGATTCTGTCATCAACCAACACCACAATCTAGTCTTGTATGTCATTGCTGTCTATCTACCTTCCGCAATGACATCTGATTAGGGACATAATAAGAATGTACAAACTCTTAGCATCCATATGATCTCACCATTCTAGTCCTCAACCTGAAAGCATACGTCATTGAGTATTGTCATTCTCTAGACATTCAATATGTTCTATCATTATCTCATATGACTGAACCAGAAAGAATTGGAAGCTTTCTTTTGATGTTTATCAAATCAATCTTAATGTATCCCACCAATCATCCCATGATTGGCTCTCAGGGCATACATACCGACAGACTCCCACTTGCACTATGAGCCAATCACCCTTGAATCATATTCTTAGTGATCTTCAAACATGTCCCACATGTTACTGTGCTCTAGTTCTAGCATAGTTAGTTATGGCAACACCTTGCCAAAGTTGGTATTAATTGCATGTCTCTCATCTCTTCTCTATACATCACACGTATGAGATGGAGTTGACGTAATATGCAATCTAGTATTCCTTTGCTATCCTTTAGCCACATTGCATGACCAAGCATTCCTTATTTGTCATCAATGACCGGAATATCTATAAGTTTATCTCAATGAACTTACAGATCCATATAGTATCTACTAATATTCTCTAACACATATATACTCAGCTTTTCCTTTTAAATGGATTTATTGGAACGTTTCCATTTATCAATGAACATTCACTTTTATATATCCCATATATATTGCAATTAATTCTTTGTCCTTTTCGGAAGTTCGCATCAGTGTAACTCTTTATAGTGAACCCTTCCTTATTTCCTTAGAACTAGTACTTCTCAAGTACTTATCAAGTTCTCATGGTATTACAGTAACCCTTACTGGAACTGGACAGACATCCACTTGTCATGTCCGACATACGAGTTATCCAAATGAGCATATCATATTGTCATGTCCTATATACAAGATGATAAATGTGTTTTGTTCTTGCCATGACCATTCATGCAAGATGATGGGATGTTTACATACATGATAAATCCTTATCTATTATTAGTTTTTCCATTCTTCATAAGAATTGGACACTTGGCTCTGGGATACTAACTCCATGTAACATGGATAAGTTTTCTCCCACTAAATCTGTGCATACTAAACCCTTCAATATAGATTGCCAATGTATGCTCTCTCTTTTCAGGTCAAGAGATTTTCAAGAACTATCTCTATAGATCTCTATTCCTATCACATAGCAAACATATCTATCTTCCCTAAAGATAATTTCCACTTTTGATTCCATTTGTAGAACATCTCATTTCACATCAACATGTGGACTGTGAATATGCTCCCACTAAATCACAAATCCCTTCTTTATCTTTGACTTATCAATCAAACCCTTTAACTATACCATCAAAGTAAAGATCCAGCTCTGAGTTTCTTGTACTCAATCGATCACATTGATTAGTCCATTTTAACTTATAGACTTCATTTGCATTAATGGATTCTTAAACCTTATAGGTTGTGTCACGTACACATCCTTGTTTTATTCCTCAAAGGAATGCGATTTTAGTATCCGTATGCCAAATCTCTTTGTCATTAAGTTGCAATTAACAAGCATCATCCTTCTCAAAATGTTATCCATGTGTCTTAACATTTAAGACTCATTCACACTTATGGATTTCATCCCAATGGGTTCTACCATCAAGGTCATACCTTATGGTTCCCATGGAAGTCATTTAGAATGTAATGATTATAAACCATAGCTCAAAATCCAGTTCCTCATTTTCATCTAGATAGTTGATTCATCACATGACCAACTCATCACATAGATAATTGAGGTGTATCTGTCAAGGATATAAGAACTCACAACTCCTTGTGATTCTTAATGTCCTTTATTAGTGTGGGGTACTCTTAATTTAAGAAGAACTTAGTTATTTGATAATCATCCTCTAACTCCTTAGAGTATGACTCCTTTTGATTTCACATCACCATGCCTTAATCATGAGTTCACTATGATACACTATCATAATCACTCATAAGGATCTCAAACATTTGGTCCAAGAATTTCATTCATTGATCTCATCAAGAATTAATACTTTACCGAATTCTTACCTAATATATGATATTCTTGAACACTTCAAGATAGTCATATTGGTATTTCTCTAAACACCATTTGAAGTACTAGCATTTACGCCAATAGGTATGTAAATACATCACATGTATTATACCTAATAGGATAATTGTAACGACCCCACCTCCCGGTAACCCCCAATTAAGGGAGACCCGAAGGACAGAGCCGTTATTCAATTACAGGATCAAAGGTTCGACAAATAATCAATAACAATTAATAAACTTTACCAGCTAAACTGAAAATGGTATAAAAATAAAACTTTTCTTACCTTGGAAAAACTGGGATTTCTAAACTTCTATCCGTGAAGAAGCTAATCTAACTAATCCTCCTGTGCACGTTATTTTTCATTTAATTCCACGTATGCCACTTTACTGTTTGTTCTTTTCATTTGTACCTAAAACGCCGACAAACAAAACGTCGGTCAGCCGAAGCTGGTATGTGGGGGAAACAATAATTGTGCAACTATGTTAACAATGTAATCAACCAAATATCATTTAACAACCAAGATTACGTTTTAAGAAATACTACTCAATCCTTGCCTATCCCCTTTCTCTGTAACGTCCCTGCAGTGGACGTGGATACTACCTCTCTCATATGGTAGATCCTTACCCCCATGGCCCTACCACACAGGTAGCCAATACCTAGGGTTATGGAGTCGCATGGTCCCACCCAAAGGTAGACCAATCCCTGACTCATGATGACTTGATGGACCTACCTCCTTGGTAGCCATTTACTAAGTCATGTAATGACCTGATGGACCTACCCTCAGTGGTAGCCATTTACTAGGTCAATCTATAAAGCTACAGAGGGGACTAGGATCTGAGCTAGTAGGCATATTTCTTATGTGATAGTCATATTCACATTATACTTTGCATGAATTAAATACATCCAACAGTTTAATTCAAGCCACGATGGAAACATCGATAAAATCCCGGAAAACTAATTCGGGTAGTCATAAGCGTAACCACATACCTGATCCGGAGCAACTTGCTGTCCAAGCAATAATGATAAAGAATAAGCAACAAGCAATCAACAAGTATCCTGAAATAAACATACCAATTTCCTTTTATTAATATTTATCCAACATCTTCATATTCCTTAGGATTTCTATTCCAATTTTATGGTTTCCTTGAAAATTAGGGTTTCACTTCATCTTTTACTATTTTAAACCCTAATTTAACGCAATTGATTACAAACCCTAATTATCTCAACATCTTAATCCTCAATTTCATATTAAAGGCATAATTAACTATTAAATACATCCATTTAAGCCTCTTCTACATTAAAGCTACTATTTTTATCCTTTTAATCCATGATAAGATCATTATACACATTTATCATTAACTCATAGTTCATTATGGTCCAAAACTCATATGAACTCGATTTGTTATAATTCCATCTTTTATTCATCAGATAACCCTAATTACTACATTTAGGGCATTTATCCACAAATTAGGAACTTAATGTTCAAAATAGCTTAGATTCTGCATATTCCAACTTTAATCATGAAATTAGTCAATTAAAGCCATTAATAGTCTAATTAGTCAACATTAGGGTTTCAAGGCCCATTAAAATATATTCATGCACATAAAACTTGAAATTAACTAATTATATGCAAAGTTCATCATTTTTGTTCCTAATGTGCCTTTTAATCATTAACAGGTTAAGATAAACTTTAATCATCTATTAAACCCTACTAATCATTTTAATCATATCACAATAGGGTTCTTTAAACATTAACACATTAAAGTTGATATCTCCCATTATTTTTCTAATTGCATAAAGAATCAGGCTTCAATTTTATTTTTATTAGATTCTCCTCATTTTTCTGAGCAACTTTCATATTTTATGCGAACCTATCCGAGCTATGGATATTTAGCTATGAATTAAACAAATTTTACTTACCCTGGCCAATAGGAGAGCGCCACGTCATTAACTTCCATGTAACGCGGCCCGACTCAATTTATAACCGAATTACGTGATTGCCCTCACTTGAGTCGATTAGCTCCTCAGCCCGCGAAGGGTATATGTGTCCATCAGCACCCCTGGGTCTTCTTCCTCGCGAGCAGCCCTAGGGCGCCGCTGCTGCAGGTCGCAGTTGAACGGGGAGAGCCCTCTCCGCCTCCCTATGACTGGAGCTTGCTGCCAGAACCCTTCTCCAACTCCGCCGCACCCCCGCGCATGCGGGGAGACTCCAGGTCGCAGCCAAAACGCCCGATCCGAGGGGAGCCAAGCCCCTGTTTGCTGCAGACTTGCAAGGTTTTGGTAGCCGCTGTGCGAAGACAGGAGCATGGGTTGACTCTTCTGATCCCTCCCAGGATATCATGGAAGCGACATGTACACCTCACACCTTTTCCACAGCCTCTCATAGAGCCGAGATACGAGTTACCCTATCCACTAGGGTTCCCATGTAAAGAAGAAGAAGAAGAATAGGAGAGAGAGGCGCATGGGGTCCTTCTTGAACTCGCCCCTGTGCTCTAGCTCTTTATAAAGGGTTGGGCAACGAAGCACTAGGTTATCCTATTCACAACTCATAGAGTTATTTCCAAAAAGAATCATATTCCTTTAAGGATATGTAATCCTTCTCTCTCTTTGCAAACCTTTTGATATTCTCTAACATTTGATTATTTAGGAATTTCGAAAAATTATTCTTTTTATTTTCCTTGTACTTGCCTTTTCAAGTGTTGACACGAAATTTAGTTTCCCTTTTAATAGAAAATATCCTCCTTTTAATAATACCATGAGATTCATTAATAATGTACTCACATTATATTCTTATTTTCTTTTATCGATATTTTCTTTTTCCTCTTTCTTGATTGGGACTTCTTGAATCTCAATAAAACTCAAAGAATTCGAAATTCTTTGTTTAAGGAACATTCATTATCATTAGATGCATCAAAATGCTTTATTCTCATTATCTTGTTTTATTTCTTATTAAAATATTTCCTTTTGTGGATTTCTCTTTATTTCTCTCTTATTTTCCTCATTAGTGTTCCTTTTATTGTTAGGAATCATTGGGATACGAAATCCCACTAAAGATAACTCGAATATACCTCTTTTCACATATTTTCCCTATTTCATCAATGTTTTCAATTTCTTTATTAACAAGGAAATACTTAATTGATATTTTCTTTTCTTATTGCCTTTTCTTTGCAACTTTGGACTCCTTGGAACCCAAGGAATCTAAGAGGCACGAAATCCTCTTTAGATTTGCCTTCTAGAGGTTTCCACACCTTTCTTATCTCAAATTCTCATTTATTTATTAATAAATCGAATATCATTGTTATTGGGCCCAATAGCCAATAAAGCCCACAAATCAAACAACAAGGCTATTGTAAATGAAATCCATTTATTCAAAATAGATTATATCATTTATTTGTTCAAAAATCTTTAATATGAGAAATTATATTTCTCAACAAATGAACCCAAAAACGGGGTTGTAACATCCTTCCCCTCTTATAAGAATTTTGCCCTCAAAATTCCATCAAGCAAGCAAACAAACAGGATAAGCCTTTCATATGTCCATCATGACTCCCATGTGGCTACCCCCTTTTCATGGTGCTTCCCAAGAACCTTCATCATCTCATATTCTTCCATCTGAGTTCTTTCTTACCTTGGTATATTGTACCCTCATAGGTGACTCAGGACATTTCAGCCTCTCATATCGCTGAATAGGTTCAGGGCTCAGCACATGGCTTGGGTACCTCACATAGTGCTCTAGATCGGACTCATATAACTCATTATACATTATGTTATCCTGAGGGGCAAGGCCAAACATAACCATCTCCACCAATCCATCTCAAATGGACCCATATATCGGGGATTCAGCTCTCTCAGCTGTAGCTTAGAGGGGTCGGATTTTCACATCATATTCCTCCACAGTGAACTGCATGTCAGTCTGCTTTGCATCAGCTCATGACTCATGTCACCACTGGGCTCTCTCTCAGCCATTGCATGATCAAAGCGACTTCATTTGCACACACCTGGGGTTCTTTTATGACCTTCACGAGGCCTCCTTCACCAACATCACTTTAATGAAGCGGTGACCGACACAACCTCCTTCTTACATCCCGATAAAGGCTATGGTGGTTAACATCACATCTTAAGAACTGTCTCTTTGTATCACCTTGAACAAGCACACTTGCTCTCATCAGACCCTCTAGTCTGGATCGTACTACTCATTAGTTAGGGGTGATAAACGGTACTAAAACGAGTTCTTCAGGTACCTACTTCTTCCGCATGGAAGTAAACCTTCTAATCATGTTCAAGAACTCTTTGAACTCACATCATGGTATTGTTGAACCATTTATTTCTCTATTATAAGTAGTTCAACCCGATCTGTCACTTGACAGTACTCTTCTTTTCCTCTCATCTAGGTAAGGTGATCTACCATAACCCTCATTGATCTCCCTTGGTTAAGGGGAGAGTTTCCACATCATCCATAGTGATGAACTCTCATTCCTTTTCAGGGACTCTTTTATCCTCTATATTGGTACACTGGGTTACTGGTATTCGTCCTTTACCTTTATCATGCATGGCCACAAGCCACATGCATCTTCATCTTAAGCATCCAAAGTGCTACCATCTCAGTAATACCACGGTATATGGTGATCTTAAAATCACGATCTCCAGTGTGTCATGATCCCTCCAGCTTGACACCTCAGAAACCCTAAACCATTCTAATCAGGGTTTCATCACATTCCCTTCCAGAGAAGTGCATCTGAGGCTCTAAACCATCCTTTCATTATGTCAAGGACTAGACTGACTAGCTAATCAATCATTAACTTGTTCAACCTATCTCATTACATCTGAGTGTTAGCCAAAACACATCTTCTTTCCAAACACAGGGTTAGCCTAACAACTCCCTTCTAGCCAAACTAGGCAGCTCTATCTCCACCAGAGCATCCATTACCACTTCACATCCTTCGGTATTAAGTAACGTTGAAGACATACTCTTCCATGTATTCTACTTATCATCTCATCTCAAACTCTAAGTTTATTTTCATCAAGAAACTCTAATCTCCTACTCACTGTGATCGAACTCGACCTTGGTTAATCTACAAATTCCAGATAGTTCCTGATAAAACATCCTCATAAGCTGGCTACACTACCTCTCACAGTGTTTGCGAACCATCCATGTATCATTCCTTCCACATCTCTATCATTATTCCTTATAGCAACGTTCCAACTCACAACATCCTTGTCCTTGGTGTATGGCATGCATACTGTCCTATCTCTCACTCTCATAATAAGAAGAAATAAGCATTTGGCGGCCGTCCAAATACAGAGTTCTTCCTATTCCAAGAGTAGGGATGGTACAGCCCACCTCGCCAGTACACCTTCAAGTCTCCGTTGAAACGTGCAACTCGTGTATCACAATCATCATTATATCAAAGTTACTTTCATGGAAAACTGGCCTCAAACCTACTTGGGTTTACACACAATCCTTGGTCATATCCTCTAGGTCTATAGGGTACCGACACTTTTGGGGTCATCCCTCTTCCCATATGCACCAGAGAGTGCCCTACTCACTTGCCCTTTGGGTCACATGAGTTAATGAAGGTGATCAATCTCCTAACCCATGGCCCTCAGACAATGATAGCTGTTACCTCCCGACCCTATGGTCATGTGCAACTAGGGAATTAGGCAACTCCATCTTTCATCGGTCTTATCCCTACCTGACCCTAGGATAGACTTGGGATTCTCTTATAGTACAGGTCTGACTTAGAACCTTACCCAAGCCTTCATCATCTCTTTCTGCATTCATGACTAACTTTCATCCCTTCACAGGGGTCATGGCAACCTGCCTACCTTGGTCAGGCCCCATACTGGTTACTCCCATGGTAACACGTCCACGCACTTAGAGATGGTTATCTATGGGCCTATAGGTTCATTTTCACACCATGTACTCTTCACTTAGCTTCTCAAGATCCTATGAGGCCTCTTCAGGTCACCTCAAAACCGACAGAACTGGTACACACCCTACCAAAGGGTCCTCTCCCAGGATGGGAGGAAACTACAACCCGTGACAGCAAGGTCACAACCATCCTTAAGGTTTTCATCCATATGAGCATGCTTAAACCAACCACTACTAAGGCACAAGCGTACCTACGAAACCATGCTAGGTCACACTCGTTTTCTTTCCTCATCATCAGATCAACTTATTCGTGAGGGGTTCATCAAACATACCCTTACCCGAAGGGGTTTTCATTTACCTCTACACATTAAGAGTACCATGCATCGAAACTATAGAGACTCAAATCTCAACATGAGCATTGGGTACACCGCTTCCCCTCTTAGGCCTAGGAAACCTAGGTTCGCCTCCAGGTATCCAACTACATGCTCGTTCTCTTAACCAGGAATCCAGCATGTCCAAGATATGTCATGTACTCCCATGGTCTTTCTACTCAAGCAACACTGCAGAGTTGATTCCTCCTCCTGGACAACTATTAGGTATAAAGCCTCACATCTGGTGCCTTAACCTCCTCAGGGTCTAAAGCACTCTCTATCTCATCTAGTAGGTAATCACTTATACCATAGGTATCAGAAACACCATCTTTCCTCTAGGGTTTGGTTACTCTCAAGCTAACTAAGACACCATCAACCTCCAGGGATCATGCATGAGGCAACCATTATCATCCACTTAGGTCGCATCATTATCGACTCCCACTATTTCTCAAGTTTCTGGGTTTTAGGCTTCCAACCTCCCTGTTGGGGTTCTGCTTCCTCTCTCTAGTGCTAATTCCACCTCCAACCATACTTACTAGAGGTCCCTTCCCCATGAAGGCTCATGCTCACAAGCATTCCCCTATGTGGTTGAATCCTATTCTCCCCTCATGTTTGGCTCAAGAGCATCCATACCCCTTTCATATGCCATCCCTCACGAACTCTTAACCAGGATTTCATCAAGCTATACCCTACTTGCTTAAGCCCATAGGGTAACTATAGGTTCTCTAACCTCATCCACGAAGGAGCTATCCTTTGCTATGTCATGCACGACCCTCTCCAGGGTTGGGTCACCAAAGGTACTAGGTCATCTACCTTCTTATGGCATCCCAAGGCATGACCTACCAATTACTCGGTTAATCATTACATCTAACTCATCGTGTCATCCCTCTCTCTAACCTATACTTAGGGTTAGGGTTACCATCATCCTCAAAGGATGTGCTAGGTCTCTACCTTTACTGGAGGTCTCTACCTCCAAGCTTAACTTTCTATCTACACATCCTCCTGCCAAGGAGGTCTATCCTCAGATCTCTCCTGAGGGAAATGACAACTCATGTCATACGACCTAAGCATGTATCTATTCCTTTACGCTTACTCTATTATGCTTATGTCCATGACATCTTATTTACATGCTTTTTATTAATTTGATGGAGGATTCCTTAATCCTTATCAACCTTACCCATACCTCAAGAGGGTGAGGAGAAGAGAGGAAACTCTAATCCTTAAGGTCCTTAATAGAATTTGAGTTGAGAAGGGATGAATAAGATGAGAGAGTCCTAAAGGTATCTTACTTCGAGTCTTAACCTAAGACATCGGCCAGGCAGTCACACGATCCGGGAGTCCTCGTATTCCGACTAGCGGTGCGGAGGAAAATTTTGCCAGCCCCCAGATGTGATCCCTTTCTAGACACCTCAGTCTTTCAGAAAATCCTCTAATAACTCCCTTGGTTTCTACAGAATTTGTAAAATTTAATAATTATTAAAGATTAATTGAGGAACCTATGCTCTGATACCAATTGTAACGACCCCACCTCCCGGTAACCCCCAATTAAGGGAGACCCAAAGGACAGAGCCGTTATTCAATTACAGGATCAAAGGTTCGACAAATAATCAATAACAATTAATAAACTTTACCAGCTAAACTGAAAATGGTATAAAAATAAAACTTTTCTTACCTTGGAAAAACTGGGATTTCTAAACTTCTATCCGTGAAGAAGCTAATCTAACTAATCCTCCTGTGCACGTTATTTTTCATTTAATTCCACGTATGCCACTTTACTGTTTGTTCTTTTCATTTGTACCTAAAACACCGACAAACAAAACGTCGGTCAGCCGAAGCTGGTATGTGGGGGAAACAATAATTGTGCAACTATGTTAACAATGTAATCAACCAAATATCATTTAACAACCAAGATTACGTTTTAGGCAATACTACTCAATCCTTGCCTATCCCCTTTCTCTGTAACGTCCCTGCAGTGGACGTGGATACTACCTCTCTCATATGGTAGATCCTTACCCCCATGGCCCTACCACACAGGTAGCCAATACCTAGGGTTATGGAGTCGCATGGTCCCACCCAAAGGTAGACCAATCCCTGACTCATGATGACTTGATGGACCTACCTCCTTGGTAGCCATTTACTAAGTCATGTAATGACCTGATGGACCTACCCTCAGTGGTAGCCATTTACTAGGTCAATCTATAAAGCTACAGAGGGGACTAGGATCTGAGCTAGTAGGCATATTTCTTATGTGATAGTCATATTCACATTATACTTTGCATGAATTAAATACATCCAACAGTTTAATTCAAGCCACGATGGAAACATCGATAAAATCCCGGAAAACTAATTCGGGTAGTCATAAGCGTAACCACATACCTGATCCGGAGCAACTTGCTGTCCAAGCAATAATGATAAAGAATAAGCAACAAGCAATCAACAAGTATCCTGAAATAAACATACCAATTTCCTTTTATTAATATTTATCCAACATCTTCATATTCCTTAGGATTTCTATTCCAATTTTAGGGTTTCCTTGAAAATTAGGGTTTCACTTCATCTTTTACTATTTTAAACCCTAATTTAACGCAATTGATTACAAACCCTAATTATCTCAACATCTTAATCCTCAATTTCATATTAAAGGCATAATTAACTATTAAATACATCCATTTAAGCCTCTTCTACATTAAAGCTACTATTTTTATCCTTTTAATCCATGATAAGATCATTATACACATTTATCATTAACTCATAGTTCATTATGGTCCAAAACTCATATGAACTCGATTTGTTATAATTCCATCTTTTATTCATCAGATAACCCTAATTACTACATTTAGGGCATTTATCCACAAATTAGGAACTTAATGTTCAAAATAGCTTAGATTCTGCATATTCCAACTTTAATCATGAAATTAGTCAATTAAAGCCATTAATAGTCTAATTAGTCAACTTTAGGGTTTCAAGGCCCATTAAAGTATATTCATGCACATAAAACTTGAAATTAACTAATTATATGCAAAGTTCATCATTTTTGTTCCTAATGTGCCTTTTAATCATTAACAGGTTAAGATAAACTTTAATCATCTATTAAACCCTACTAATCATTTTAATCATATCACAATAGGGTTCTTTAAACATTAACACATTAAAGTTGGGATCTCCCATTATTTTTCTAATTGCATAAAGAATCAGGCTTCAATTTTATTTTTATTAGATTCTCCTCATTTTTCTGAGCAACTTTCATATTTTATGCGAACCTATCCGAGCTATGGATATTTAGCTATGAATTAAACAAATTTTACTTACCCTGGCCAATAGGAGAGCGCCACGTCATTAACTTCCATGTAACGCGGCCCGACTCAATTTATAACTGAATTACGTGATTGCCCTCACTTGAGTCGATTAGCTCCTCAGCCCGCGAAGGGTATATGTGTCCATCAGCACCCCTGGGTATTCTTCCTCGCGAGCAGCCCTAGGGCGCCGCTGCTGCAGGTCGTAGTTGAACGGGGAGAGCCCTCTCCGCCTCCCTATGACTGGAGCTTGCTGCCAGAACCCTTCTCCAACTCCGCCGCACCCCCGCGCATGCGGGGAGACTCCAGGTCGCAGCCAAAACGCCCGATCCGAGGGGAGCCAAGCCCCTGTTTGCTGCAGACTTGCAAGGTTTTGGTAGCCGCTGTGCGAAGACAGGAGCACGGGTTGACTCTTCTGATTCCTCCCAGGATATCATGGAAGCGACATGTACACCTCACACCTTTTCCACAGCCTCTCATAGAGCCGAGATACGAGTTACCCTATCCACTAGGGTTCCCATGTAAAGAAGAAGAAGAAGAATAGGAGAGAGAGGTGCATGGGGTCCTTCTTGAACTCGCCCCTGTGCTCTAGCCCTTTATAAAAGGGTTGGACAACGAAGCACTAGGTTATCCTATTCACAACTCATAGAGTTATTTCCAAAAAGAATCATATTCCTTTAAGGATATGTAATCCTTCTCTCTCTTTGCAAACCTTTTGATATTCTCTAACATTTGATTATTTAGGAATTTCGAAAAATTATTCTTTTTATTTTCCTTGTACTTGCCTTTTCAAGTGTTGACACGAAATTTAGTTTCCCTTTTAATAGAAAATATCCTCCTTTTAATAATACCATGAGATTCATTAATAATGTACTCACATTATATTCTTATTTTCTTTTATCGATATTTTCTTTTTCCTCTTTCTTGATTGGGACTTCTTGAATCTCAATAAAACTCAAAGAATTCGAAATTCTTTGTTTAAGGAACATTCATTATCATTAGATGCATCAAAATGCTTTATTCTCATTATCTTGTTTTATTTCTTATTAAAATATTTCCTTTTGTGGATTTCTCTTTATTTCTCTCTTATTTTCCTCATTAGTGTTCCTTTTATTGTTAGGAATCATTGGGATACGAAATCCCACTAAAGATAACTCGAATATACCTCTTTTCACATATTTTCCCTATTTCATCAATGTTTTCAATTTCTTTATTAACAAGGAAATACTTAATTGATATTTTCTTTTCTTATTGCCTTTTCTTTGCAACTTTGGACTCCTTGGAACCCAAGGAATCTAAGAGGCACGAAATCCTCTTTAGATTTTCCTTCTAGAGGTTTCCACACCTTTCTTATCTCAAATTCTCATTTATTTATTAATAAATCGAATATCATTGTTATTGGGCCCAATAGCCAATAAAGCCCACAAATCAAACAACAAGGCTATTGTAAATGAAATCCATTTATTCAAAATAGATTATATCATTTATTTGTTCAAAAATCTTTAATATGAGAAATTATATTTCTCAACAAATGAACCCAAAAACGGGGTTGTAACAATAATCATTCTTCCATTACCTTTAGTGAAGATTGATCAATCATGTCCAAGAGATTCATGTCTCTTACTGGTTCTCTAACCAAAAGAGTCTAGCTTATCCATCATATGGAAACTAGAAATGAATTTCTCATGATTTATGCTAATTTGATTGTTTGAGTTATCAATAACTTTTAGGTATAATTTTATCTTATGCATACCAAGTATCACAAGATAAACAGGGCGTTGCCACAAAGATCATATCTTTGAAATTGAAACATCAACTTTATTAATTGCTATCATTGTCATACAATATGCAAAAATAATGTGTTTCTATCCATTGGAAAATATAAATTAGCAATTCATAACTCTATTACATGCCTTTAGGCTGAAATAAACTGAAAGGTACACCTATCTATGGCAGAAACACTTGCTCCAATGATGGTTACTCCTTTCTTGGTCCTTTTGTAAAGGCCATCACTTCTTTGTAGATCTTACATATCATATATGCCAAATCTTCATTTTGGTATCATATACCTCAGAAGCAGTTCATTTCATGATACCTTAGGTGGAGATTTCCATCCCCTCATTCTTCTTCTTTTTGTTCTTCTAGATATAGAAATCAATTCCCTCGTTCACCCTCCCATGTGCCTTGAGGCTGAAGATGACTTGGGCTACTGGCAAGCATCAGAACCCTTCTTAACTTTGCCCTTGCCCTTGGACTTGCCTTTCTTTATGTTGATCAGCATCATATACTTAGGCTTGTCCTTCTTCATCTGTTCCTCGAGGCTAAACATGGCTTGGATTGCTGGCTAGCATCGGAATGCTTATTTTCTTTGCCCTTGTCCATGCCTTTAAGACTTACCCTTCATCGATTACATTAAAGATTAGGGTTTGTCTTTCTTCATATTTTCCTCTACTGTCCTCAACATGTCCAAAAACTCTGTCAACGCTTGTCAAAGTTGTTCGTGTTGTAGTCCATCGTGAACTGTATGATTCTCGCAACATTTGGAGTATCATACCAGTAGCCAACTCTTGGCTCAGAGGGAATCCTTGTCTAGTCAGGTTTTTCCACATACCCAATCACATTGAGTGTCTAAATACCTTACTAGATCTCCTTTGGTCATGACATACTAGGATAGTATCTTGGAGGCATCATATGTCTGCAACTCATAGTTCAGAGAACACAACATCAAGCACTGCACATCAATGACATCATCAGTATGCTTCCATAAGCATACTTTCAGTCGTTGGTGTGGTGGGATCGAGTTCATCTGGTTCTGGTATAACTAGGACTTAGAGCTTTCACTCTTCAATTGAGAACACTTCTCAACATCCTTACCAGTCGTGGAATTATTCCCATTTAATTTTTCCATATTAAGGACCAATCGCTAATAAAGTGATTATTGTTGATTGACCATTTATTATACAAAAGGAAATATATGCAATTTAATCCAAAAACTCCTTTTTGACTTGATTGATTTGAAAAAGTTTTACGATATAATTAGTACTTTAATTAATTATCGCTCCCACTATTTTTGTTCAAATTGATAGCTCTGGCCATCAATTCAGAAGATTACATCATACAATCTTCTAGTGGGTCAAGATCCTAAAATCCTCTTAGTCATGGACCGGCTAGGGATGTCACCCACAACTTAGATCTTCCAGGTAGGCAACTCTTCCCAATTGCATCATATGAAACTCTTGAAAGATGTCATATGCAACTCCTTGCCATGATCACCTCCATGCCTCAAGGTGCTAGATACTATCTAGGTCACCTTGTTAAGTCCGACCCAAAGCCAACACGATGAATATGCACCCTACTAGGGAAGACCCACATATCCATCTTTCACGCTTCCACGAGATAGATGGTGCACCACGCTAGGGCGTGCCCACACTTGGCCAATCAAGCTTTTCACGTGTGTCACATTTGGAAGGCATCTAAAACTTTAATATTTAATGAGGGATTTGGTTTTTATAGGTACATATACATATCCAATCACCACAATATATAGTATGTATCATATACATGTTATATCCCACAGAAAACATGCAAAATGATAAAAGAGATGATTATGGCCATCCTAATGTGATTTCTCGAGCCAAGAGGATTCATGGTCATCTAGGTCCACATCACATGCAACATGTACAAGATGAACTCTATGCTTTTCCATTCTGGGTTTGATCAACTCATCTCCATGATTGATCGACTTGCCATCAGGCCGGTCGGTTGGGTGCCACCAGCCGATCGATTGGCTCCTCCAACTGATCAGTTCATTTGGTCGTCATGGATCTCCTCATGGATGCCTCCCGTTCATCTCGCTCCGCGAACCGGTCATCTAGAATGCCAACTGATCAGTTCACACCTTGAACCGATCGTCTCAGTTGTCGTAAGCTTGTCCTCCGTTCATTGACATAACAGGAAATAAAACTTCTATCCTATTTACATTTTAATTGGGAAACCCCGAGTTACATTCGGGAGGAGCAAAGGTAGGAAATAAATATTGAGTTATCTCAAGTTACATCAGGAATAAGGAGGTAGGGAATCGGTGCACAGACTGAGATGCAAGCAACCACATTCAACCAAGCACACATACATAGGGTTTATTGGCCATAACCACGCTATACATCCATCACAAAACTCGTTTAAGGGAGACAAATATTGAGTGAATTCATATTACATATCATATAAGTATATTGGGATTTGTGGATTTAGGGTTGGACATGCATAAAGCCAATTTTATTCGCATTGTATGCAATAAATAAAGGCGAAAAACCAAAATCGATCATATCGATAATCCTAAAGTATAGAGCAGTTGACATGGGTCTGATACCATTGTTGGGTTTTAGGAGAGATAGAGAAGGCAGCAGAAACAAAAAATTTCTTCTCCCCAAACCCAGTATAAAGGAATCACGTCAACGTCTATACAATAAGAAGGATGGTTTGTAGAGACATACCTTGTCCTGAGGCTTGCTTGGCGACATTACCTCGTAGCTAGTGCGGTCTTCACCTCCAGTATTGGACGGTGTCTGTGCAGCTCCTGGTCTCACCGAGACTTTCGAGAGTGACAACTATCCTCCAAGTGGAAGAAGTCTCCCGCCTCTGGAGTAGTCCACACAGACCACCTGGAACTCCGATTGCCTTATCGCACAAGACACCAGAAGGAGTTGTACCCTCCTGTCAGCGTACTAGTCACTGACACACTCTCCTGTAATCAGTTGCCTTTCTGCAATATTCTTTCCCTTGTTGTGCCTCCCTTATCGGGTAGCACTTGCTCGGGCTCTCCCGGTTACCACAACCAGAGAGAACGACAACTTTGCAGAGCAACTGGTGTTCTGAGTTGTACATTGAGAAGCCCCCGATACCCCTATATATAGGAGGGTCATGGGATAGGGTTCTCTACCCCAGGCAATGTGGGATTAAAGCAGGAGTAGAAGGGTTCGAGATTTTTCCACAAAACAACCAACTGCGCCAGCTGAACCGATCGTTTTAAGAATGAAATGGTCGGTTGGGGACCTGAGCCGATCAGTTCACACCTGAACCGATCGGTTGGGACACCTAAGCCGATCGGTTTAAGCATGAGCCGATCGGTCCGTGGTACTGATCAGTTCCTGATTGACTTTATCTCTTTTGTTTCGAATTGATCCAAATACCAATCCTTGTTCCAATCAAATTGGATAAGTGAAACAAAGAGAAATTTCTTGCCAACCTGACTTTCCCAACTCGCTCATTTGGACCAACTGAGCCGATCAATTCAACCCTTAAACCTATCAGTTCAGCCTATCATGAGCCGATCTGTTCATCACATGAGAAAATCAGTTCACCAACTTGAGCCGATCGATTCATCACATTAGCCGATTGGTTGGGAGTGTAGACTGTGTAAAATATATCTATTGCAATTTCAATCAATCTGATACTCTATTCAATCGGTCCAACACCTTGAACACTATGATATTGAGCTATCAATTGATTGAGTGTTTAATTGAACTACTAAACTCCTTTAGTAATCAATCTAAACATCGTTTGTGGATAAAACTCCTCTTCCAGGTTAATGTCTATGTGTGTGACCCTACAGACCCATTTCACGTTGGCAGTGAAAGTCCATAAAACTTATGACTTCACAAGAAAAGAGCGGTGCCTAGTCGCACATCAGTGCTACCCAAGTGAAAAGGAAAGTTGTAGAACAACTTTCAATCCTACAATCCGTTAATGGTGTTACATCGAATGTATAATTCCTTTGTCACTGATATCATAAATGAACTCAAGTCATGGAACAGTCATCCTGTCAACGTTCATTCACTTTCTTGATCTCAGAGTAGACTGGAGGAGATATGTATTATAACAATATCACATAATGATTCACACATGCATGTGCACACTTATCTCAATCCTACTCAGCAAGTGGCCATGGATATCGAACTCCCTCAGGAGGGACAAATCCCATATCTATCACTCACCCCTCAAAAGCCCCATGTGCCAAAGCCACCCAATCATCACCTTTATAGTAACCCATGTTTCAGGAATGCATTTGATGATGTCAAGGTGTACCCAACGACATGTGTTGAGTGTAGTGATTTCAGGTCAAAGAATCACACTCACCACCCTCACTGTGAGAACTGATTGTGACTACCATGTTATGGTTCCATGTGTCAAACTCATGGTGGGTCTGTCCAGTACGCTTGTTCTCTAACAAGTACCTATGTGTTTGGTTTGATATCTCCATATCATGACTAATGACATTCTGTCATCAACCAACACCAAAATCTAGTCTTGGGTGTCATTGTTGTCTATCTACCTTCCGCAATGACATCTGACTAGGGACATAATAAGAATGTACAAACTCTTAGCATCCGTATGATATCACCATTCAGGTCCTCAACTTGAAAGCATACATCATTGAGTATTGTCATTCTCTAGACATTCAATCTGTTCTATCATTATCTCATATGACTGAATCCAAAAGAATTGGAAGCTTGCCTTTGATGTTTATCAAATCAATCTTAATGTATCCCACCAATCATCCCATGATTGGCTCTGAGGGCATACATACCAACATCAATTAGATTATTTTTGGCAATTTGATTGGAAATATATCAACATGTTCAACTTGTCATTCCAACCGGTCAATAGAATATTTTCATTGACAATGTCATTTTAGTTCAGTTGGTCATCTGGACTCTCTATTCGATCAAATGATACACTCAATCGGTAGACTAGACACTCCAGTCGGTCGACTCAATCATTGATTTGCTATGCCTGGTCACACAAGGAGAAGGCGGCTCCCAATTTGGATAGATGTTGTGTATATCACGTAATTAATTATAGTCAGTTATATTATATTCAATTATAGGCATATAGATTAATCATCCTTTCATCTAGGCCCCTATTCTACTATGTTGTTATTCATTATCGCTTTCTCTTCCTAGAATTTTTTTCAATTAGATTCCCTCTTTTATCCATGTTTCCCTATTTCAGAATAGACTAGGCCTTATTGGGAACTATTAACCCTAATTGACTCATTAGAGTTCCATAAAAAATAAATCATAGGATGTCATTACCATAGTACTTAAATTGGGGAATTAGTGATTAATGATACTAATCTAGATGTCTTGACCATAATAATATACACTAGGATAGATTTAGGATCTTATATGGACATGATTCCAGATGATATGAGAGGCTTCACTATATTTGACCATTAACTTAATTTTATTAAGTGATTAATACATAATGGTAAAATCATAATATAAATAACCTCAAACATTAAATGTAAGTCCAAGTTCGTTATCACCATAATCTAGTTATGTAACCCACTAAATTTTAGCTTTATAAGATATCATGTAAGACCCCTGACTTGGGTTTCAGAGTAACTGTAACACCCCTCCCTAGGGTTTCATATATAACTAGCGGAAGCACAACCTAATCCCCAACATTTTCCATAATGTGGGATACTTGGCATTTTAGGGAGGGTTGTCACAAAAAGTAATCATTGTAAGTAAACAAATAATTCACCATTGAGATTCATACATAATTATATGAATAGGAAACTACAACAACAAGTCTAGAATTCTATTCATTCCTCAGCATGGGAAACTAAACATAATAATAAGCAACTCTATATGGTTGGATCGCCTAGAATGGATGGCACCCCACCAGATAGCTCTTGGATGTCTTCTAGTCTTGGCTTGCTCTTCTTGAGTCCTTACTTGCTCCAAATCCTGGGGACATCACGTCCCCAGCCATGCAAAGGGAAAAACAACACATCAGTAAATGGTACTAGCACTTATAAGATAAACAAAATAAATATACTTGACATGTAAGGAAATTGACATGAATCAACTTTAAGCATTCTTGAATCATCATTATTAACATAAAGAATTGAAAAGAAATCTTATGCATCCCTCTGTGACACCCCCTTAGGAGCACATGATTGCTAGGAAAGCCCTTGATGCTAGGAAAGCCCTTAATGACCCTTTTGAGGTCCATGATCGGGAGCATAACAAGACTATTTCAATTCCAATTGCTTGACCATTAACATGATGTTGACATTAACATAAATCATGATTCTCTAATCATAACATGAAGGAATTTCTCCCCACTTGATTACTAACATGATTGACATGATTCTTTCATGATAACAATAATCATGGTGAGCATTATAACATAAGACATAGCATGTGACAATCAATAAGCAATGATATATTGAACATGATTATAACATTAAACTTGAAACAATAATGTCTATTTCATATCTAACATGCAAGCAATCATAAATATTTGTGCTCAGTAGCATGGCCCGTTTACCTTGGAGCAAGAGTGATCCTTGAGTCAGATCTAGGTCTAACCTTCCCTTGACTTAGCTCTACAAACCTATCCATAATCATTAAACATAATTAATCAATACATAGTATTGATCTTAGGTTACTTAGGGCTTGAGTGTATTCGGATCAGTCTCATGAATCAACATTATTATATTAAGAAAATCTAGGTTGAACCAGGTCACATTAATCATGTTGATGCATGATTAGGGTTTCATGAGTCCAAAAAATATCGTTTCCAACAAAATATCAGAATAAGAGATCAAAACATGGTCTAGAAACCTTAAAATCATATCCTGCTCGAAAAACCAAATCCAATGACTATTTATTCATAATTTTCCGACAAACGGTTGAATTACTATGAATTTTTGAAATTATGGCCAATGGGAAATTAGGAAAAAGCCATGTGGATAAAACTCGACCCAAGACAGTGGGTCGGGCCTGAGTTGGACCAACCGGGCTTGGCCAACTCAGCAGTGCGGATCGCCTCTGAGGGCTTGCGATCAAACAAGAATAGATAGGCGAAATCCCTGAAACACCCTCGCGGTGGAAATCGTCGAATGAACAAAGGATAGGGGCACTTAGGTCATTTCAAGACCTGCTATCTTCTGTGTTGCTCCATGGCGAGGAGTCGACTGACAGGAGCTTTGCAAGATCCGATCTTGGACCAACTTCACTGCTCAACTGGAAGAGTCACCCTGCCCATTGCGTTCCTGAAGGGAAACTGCACCCAACGAGCCTAGGCTCAGGTGCTGAGGAGCAGTGGAGCTCGGGGACCTGCTCTAGCCATGGCGGGCATAGACCAGGATCAAGCAGCAAGGGGACGAAGCACACTGCAACGACAGCGAGGGGGCGAAGCAAAATAGTTCGTCATCCACAATCGAAGTCGGACATCTTCTCGCGAAACCAAACACATCAGTGCTGTATTGGGTTGGGAGAAAAACAAAGGAAACAGGGGAAACATGGTTTGAAGACGAAGCCATCACGAAAGGCCAAAACAAGGCAATTCGAAGGTCGAGAAACATTCACTAATCCTAGGCGACTTCGTCTGATGCCTCAACACGGCAGGACGGCCACTTGCCTGCCATGACAAAGGTCGCCGACGGAGGCTCACACGATGGTCTATAGGACCCAACAATTGGGAAGTACCCAGGACAAACCAGCAAGTCGGAATCAAAGCCAGCGAGCCAAGGATGCTCACCACGACCGCAATTGAACATCGGTGGTCGGAGATGTCAGGGCTAGGCCGGGATTGCTGGAGATATATCTCGAGTAGGTCGGAGAGGCTCGGGGTCCTGCGAGTTCAATTGATGGTGGAGGAACGATCTATGGGGGGCGGCGGTTCTATTGGAGTAGTTAAATAGGCATGAGGATGGCTACCTCAGCCTCTGCAAGTCTTGGGGTCGCGAGGGGGATAAAGCCCTAATTGGGTGTTTCGTCAACAGAGTGAGATGGAGAGCGAGTAATGGCTCGTTAGAAAAGGGAGAGAGACGAGCAAGATGGAGGAAAAACCGTGCGATTTGGTGCAGTGACGAGGGAGATCGGGACTGAGAAAGGAATCTCAGTTAACCGCTCACAAACCATCGTGATAGCCGGAGGAAGGGGATGATCGAGGGCGCGTCAGATTAAGATCCGACGGTGAGAAAAGTGTGCACAAAAATTAAATGGGAGAGTAACGCGTTATAGGCATTAAATCACAGACTTTATGTCTAATTACTTGTATTAAAAGAAATCATATTCAAACCTATATATAAGTCTTTTAAATTCGATTTGGATGGTCAAATAAGGGTCAAATGAGTTCAAATTTGAACCATAGGCCAATAAGAAGCTGTAGAATATTCTGGTGAAGCTAGATTTCGTTTTTGTACATATTATAGTCCATAACTCCGATATCTTATTTAAAATTCATTTAAAGGTAATATAATTTGAAAAGAATCCTATTGTTGAATTCTTGAGTCATAACTCCAAGATTACTATTAACTAGTCACCTTATAACCTTTCTCTATGATTTATGGCCATTTTGTAGGAGAGAGAAAATGAAAGGGGTTAATATGAGTTAATTGAGATACATAAAAATTGACCTATAAATTTGGGTCTTATCTTGAGTTTTCTCATCCGATATTTGTATAAAGACAACCATTATAGATATTTTGCATTAGAACCCCTCAATTATTCTTATTTAGGAAAAAGCTCATACTCAGTTTAAGTTAACCATGAAAATTGGGATGTGACAATTCTACCCACCTTGAAACAAATTTCGTCCTCGAAATTTCCTAGGGTACTACCCACCTTAGGATTTGTTACTTCTTCATATGATTAACATATTAATAAAATTTGCATGGAAAGTGAATTTATTTCATAAAAAGGTTCAAATGAACGTAATCTACTTATTATATCACTTTTCATCTTCCTTCTCTACTTCCATAGTGAAGATTCTAGCTTGTCTTTTGGTAGGTGGAGGGTGGCCCTTGTTCTGGTTATGGTCCTTCTTTGTGAGCTTAGGGCAGTTTGACTTGAGGTGTCTGATTTCTCCACAATAGTAACATGCACCTATACCATACCTGCATGGGCCTGCATGGTTTTTCTTGCACGCCGGACATTGGGGCTTCTCAACTTCAACTGTAGGTTCAGGTACCTTTCTCTTAGGGTTGTTGGGAGGCTGGTATTGGTTGTTCTTTTGGGGAACTTCTTTCTTGTAGGACCATCCAGGGTGATATTCAAGCTATAGGGATGCATCTAGGGCTGCTTGGAGGGTTCTATGGCCTCATCCTGACAAGGAAAAACTCATGTTAGGCTTGAGTCCTTGGATGAATTTCTTTGTTCTACGTGTTTCATCATGATCATGGCCATACTTTTGGAGGACCCTGAACTTCATGGCGTATTGGGTAACAGTCATGTCACCCACTTGAGCCAGGTTGGCAAACTCTAGCTCCTTCTTCTCAATCATTGCTTCAGATACATAATGCCCTTGGAAGGCTTCAACGAACCCTTCCCATGTGAATGGAGGTGTATCACCTGCCCTTGAGTTGAGGAGGTTTTCCCACCATGTGCGGGCTGCCCCCTTCAGCATGAGTGTTGAGGGCAGTCCATGTCCCGGAAACAGTGCTCCATGCCCCTCATCCAGTCCTCAGCTTTGGTGACTACAACAATTTCTCCTTCACCCGAGAAAGAGTCGGGCCTTATCTTTAGGAAGTCTACTAGAGTGGGCTTATGATGCCTAGGATGATGTTGACCTTGTGCTAGGAAATTGGTGAGTGCTTGGACAAGATCTTCTATGGTTGGCCTATTGTTCTCACTTGGTCCATTTTCCCCACTAGCAGAGCTAGCACCATCATTGTTACCATTTCCCTTATCTGCTCTCTTAGGGGCCATCTGGAAAAAGGGTCACATAAACCTAGGGTTAGAACATATGAATCAAATTGTAGCTTTGGTGGCCATCCATTTATTTGCTCTGATACCATTAATGTAACACCCCTCCCTAGGGTTTCATATATAACCAGCGGAAGCACAGCCTAATCCCCAACATTATCCATAATGTGGGGTACTTGGCATTTTAGGGAGGGTTGTCACAAAAAGTAATCATTGCAAGTAAACAAATAATTCACCATTGAGATTCATACATCATTAGATGAATAGGAAACTACAACAACAAGTCTAGAATTCTATTCATTCCTCAACATGCACTACTACAGAAGTGCCTTTTAGTGTCGGCTGTTTAACCCCCTTTGGCGTCGGTTTCTGAACGACGCCTATGTGGGCGCCGCTAAAAGGTTGGACACTTCAGCGTTGGTTAAAAAACCGACGCCTATTTAACATCAAGGCGTCGGTTTATTATAAAACACCGACTCCAATAGGGTTCGCGCCACAGAAAACGACATCATCTAGGTCGCTTTCTGCGTCGGTTATATACTAAAGGACCGACGCAGACAAGTGTCCTAGATGACTCCCATTTCCTGTGGCGCGAACACTTTTAGCATCGGTGTTTAACAAAACACCGACGCTGTAAGTCTGTGCTGATGGTTATCTGTAAATAACCGACACCTATATCTTTTTTTTTATAAATCTGTTTGCAGGCCTGCTGTGGCTGGTCAGCAGGATGAGAACCTGCAGTTCAGTTTTCTGAACTGCAGGTTTACGACATCCATTGATATCAGCCTACAAACAGGCCACAAACCTGCAAAATTAACATAAAAAGATTCACACAAGTAGATACATTCAGACATCAATTCAATTGTCACGTTCACACATATAGAATCATTCAAATACATGTTTTAACATTCAGAAACATTCATTTACAAAGTATCATTCATCATCACTATCAGCATCCCAATTATATCTTACAGTTGCCACTGTTTGTACAGCTATTGCCCATTCTTCTCTTACTTCATCTAATGCTTCCCTCGTATATGGAGTATGTACATTTTTTAAGCGTTTGCCTATAGTGTGGTCAGTTTTAAACACCTGCAATGATAATGATGTATATATATAAGTAATAATATAAAAATAAGATTGATATATTTCATACTAACTAATGAGACTATATATAATACCTCATGTATGGTATCGATGTCCAATGCGGCATGTTTGATAATCATCTGCATAAATTGCATCACATAGTATGCACATGCCCAGCCATTGTCTTGTGTAGCGCACTATAAATTGAAACATACAAAATAATACAACTAAGCACAATTCACATCAATAATATATACATTGGAGTCGGGGAGTCGGGAACTTACTTTTACGTTCTCAAAAGACAATGGCTGGTTCTTTTTCCTTGGGACCTTTCCTCCAGCATTTTTGAATGCATCTAAACCCCTACATGTTAATATAACACACTAAGTTGCATAAGTAAATAATAATGTAATAAAAGATGTTAACGGATATAAAAAATGAAATATTTCTCACCAGAATAATGCCATTCTCATTACGTGTCCAATTTTAGTGTTTAATGTACTTCCTGCGGGATCTAGATAATAAACAGTCTACGTCCCGGGGACAATAACTAGTAACTCCCAATGTCTACCACTAGAGGTAATAAGTTAACAATTAATAACTCAAAATGCAAATAATAATGGTATTTTCTTAAGTCCAAATTATAAATAAAGCAAACTTACTTGACATTGAATGGAGCTATTATTATCGTCTTCATTTTCTGACCAAAAATTGTAAAAGCATCTATACAGTATTGTTGAACACTATCAGGGTCTTTAGCTACCATACTAATCAATGATGGAATCAAAAATCCCACATGATCATATGCAAATTGTTTGCAATGATCTTCGATTAAGTAGCTGCAAAACATATAGACGTATGCATTAATATATAAGAAACTAGATCACCGGATCTTACACAAGGTATATGGATGTATAAACAAGATCTCACCTTATCCATGTCTCTATCATTGATGTATTCAACCAATCATACATAAACAGCTCAATAATATCTTGTATAAATAAAGAGCTGTCGTATGATTGACCAGCATAATCTGCATCTAAAGAAACAATTATAGGGCAAAGTATATTATGTGCCCGTAGCCAACATGCCATTCCCCTACAAGCAGGACCTAACGGGTATGGTAGGTCAGTTGGAACCCAAGTTGGTAATGCGGGAACTGGAGGTGGAGGCCTAGGTGCTCCTGGTGTCTTCTTTTTAACCTGTATATATAATTTCAAATCAGTTGACATCATATATACACATTAACAGTCTAAATCAATGTAAATTTATCTTACAATTTCACTCGTGTAGAGGACATCTGCTTTGGGCCACAATATGACCCCGCCTTCTGCCTCACCAAGTTTATCAATATCTGGGTGGGCATATGGCAACTCAACTTCCCTCCAATCGGGTAATACATGTATCGGGCCCACACGAATGTAGCCCTGCGGCATTGGAGTCCCATGAAACGTTGCCCCAGGAAGGGACTGGTAAGCTTGCGCCTCTGCAACAACATTGTTTTCCATTCTTAAGCGGCATGGCTTCAATGCCTACAAATTTACGTAAAGAATGTTATACATATATACATATCATCTTGAAAACATATCATCTTGAAAAGACTAGCTACAATGTCATAAACAATACTTACAGCAGACGTGTTAGGCGATGGGTCTCCAGGATTACTTGCAGTCTGTACACCAGGAGAAGAGTGGGTCGGCATAGGCTGATTGGAAGCCTGAGAGGCCTGCCACCGCAACAATTCTTCCTTGACCTTCTCAGCAAGTACATCGTTGAGCTTCTTAGCAACTATATCTTCGACTCTCTTATTCTCCTATACATGGATAAAACAAATATTAGCTTTTTATTAATGAATTTCCTTTTGCAGTAACATTCTAAAAATAGAATATGTTACCTCTTCTTGAGAAAGTCCCGCTCTGGGTTTGCGCTGGGATGGCCCAAAGAATGCTTTGATTCCCACACCAGCGCCGGCACCTCTAACACGTCCAGGATGCTCTGGGTTACCCAGAGCAACTGTTAATTCATCCCTTGTGCCCTGAGGGATGAACGTGCCTTGATTCCTCTGCTCGTGCAGCTCCCGCTAATCACCATAAACAAAAATTGGTAAGTTAACACCACAAATAATCAATATTCAAATGATTGCTCTAAGAGTTGTATTTTACCATTTTTGCAGCCACCTCAGCAGTTTCGGGCTTCTTTATTTCACCCTTCTTGTTTTTCCTGCCAGCTATCCAGATATCATGGCGAGGCAAGGGTGTGGCCGCAGACTCCTGAGTAGCCGCAGACTCCTGAGTAGCCGCAGACTCCGCCTATAGTCTTTGGAGAACGCTTGCATAGCCTTTTGGACCCATAGTATGGTCATGTACATTCAGTGCACGCCTTGCTTTTTGTGCGTCACTGAGGGCCTAGTTAGTATGCACATTTATAATTAGGTTAGTAGCACTAAATGTTAATCTTGAATAGGTGAATACAATGTATATTAATTAAAATGGGAGTGACGCCTAATACCTTGAATTCTTCAGATTTTCTTGAAGCAACAAAATTGTCCCAATCTTCTTTGTCCAAGAAGTTCCATTGTTCAAGGGCTGACTTCTTCTTCTTATCACCCTGTCTTATGTATTCTCTGTTCAGATTTGTCCTGTAATTCCTAAGCATCTTTCCAGCGCGTTGCCTCACACTTTTACGATGCAACATCTCATCCAATGCAAACAGATTCTGTAAAATAGAAATGTTATTAACTAGTACCAAAAATATAATTGCAAATAATAGAATTTGTAATCTACAAAATAGAATTGCAAATAATAATAACTCATGCATAAATCTTTCCATATCAAGTCTTTCTTCGCCTGAGGAACTTTATGCCAATTATCATACTTAACACCACAATGGCTTCGAGTGACAACCCCAAGATAGTTTATAAAATTATTGCGGTTCACTCCAGTTGCATTCCCTCCATTATCAAACTCCACAACCAATTTGGATCCACTGCCACTCAGCGCAAGTAACTTTTTCAACAGAGTGATACCCCTTTTCTTGTTAAGTTTTTGTTGCTGCGCATCAAGTTGCTCAATTGCTTCAGTGGGTACCTGTGCATCATCAACCTAAAATTTGACAAAAATAAACACACCGAATTAAGCCAATATAGAAATACATGATATATGACATAACTAGAAGATAATGAATTTTATAGAAATACGGGATATGTTTTTAGAACTTACGTTGGTATCCTCGCCATGCTCGTCATGGACAACATGCTCATCATGGACTTCATGCTCATCATGGACATCATTCTCATCATGGTGAGCCATCTGAAAATTCATTAAAAAGGAAAACATTTAGCATTTGTATCAACTAGAATAAGGAAAACATTTAGCATTTGTATAAACATACATGTCTCTAAAATTGTGATCTTTTATCAATTAGCAATCCTTCAATGTACAAGTAATATAAAAAACAATGATTGTTCACATTCTAGGCCACCAAACACATGTGATGTCATTCTTATATATAATAAATGTGTACCACCTATCCCATCCTTGAACACCTAATCTCACTAGTAAGTGTATAATGTGTATTGGGTTTTCAAGAAAATTTCGGCAGCATTTCCCCGCTGTTCTCTAAGTACATATGTACTTAGAGAACAAATGGGGAAATGCTACCAAAATTTTCTCGAAAACTCAATACACATTATACACTTACATCCTAAGTGAGATTAGGTGTTCAAGAACAGTCCCAAACCGGGGACTATCCAAGATTTACTCCTAATGAGTAAATCTTGGACGGGTTTCTAGGCCAACAAACACAATAATAGATATCTACAATGAAGCCGGACTCCATACAAACAATATATAATTTAGTGATTGTTCATTCTAATTTATATCAATGTACAAGTAATATAAAAAACAATGATTGTTCACATTCTAGGTCAACAAACACATGTGATGTCATTCTTATATATAATAAATGTGTACCACCTATCCCATCCTTGAACACCTAATCTCACTAGTAAGTGTATAATGTGTATTAGGTTTTCAAGAAAATTTCGGCAGCATTTCCCCGCTGTTCTCTAAGTACATATGTACTTAGAGAACAAACGGGGAAATGCTACCAAAATTTTCTCAAAAACTCAATACACATTATACACTTACATCCTAAGTGAGATTAGGTGTTCAAGAACAGTCCCAAACCGGGGACTATCCAAGATTTACTCCTAATGAGTAAATCTTGGACGGGTTTCTAGGTCAACAAACACAATAATAGATATGTACATGTTAGGGTTTCATCACAATTGATGTTAGGGTTTAAACAATGTTAGGGTTTAATCAAATCAAATGATGCTAGAATGGACAAGTTTAAATCAAATTAGGATTTAAATTAGGGTTCCAATAGGATTCAATTTAATTAATTTTTATATGAAAGATGTAATATTATAATACATACAATGGCAATGAAATGAAACCCTAATTGTGTTGGAACTCATAAAAGGATGTCTCAAAGGTTGAATCTAATATATGCATCCTAGTTCATAAAAGGCCAACTAATAATGTGTTGTCATTCTTATACCTAAAATCCTAGTTCTTCAAATTAGGGTGATTATTGATGTCTTTAAAAGCATGATTGGCAATTTAGGGAAAAGTTCATCATTTAAATTCCAAGCATTCACATGTGTGCATTACTGTTCATCATTAAGCAAGAAGGGTGATTAGGATTCTCAATATACTCAACAATAAAATAAGTTAAAAATGTGTGCATTACAGTTCATCATTTACATTCCAAACATGTCACATGTGTGCATTACAGTTCATCATCAAGATATCTATAACTTACTTCAACATTCAATTATGAAGTAAATATACACTTAATTAAGAATAGCATGACACACAAAGTTGCAGTCAACATCATTATGTTTTGTTCTATCATGGACTATCAGATTGGTATATCACATATGTATCAGTACATTATTAAATAAACACAATCAGTAAATAACTTTTAAAAAAAAATCCACTAGATGTGCCCTGGCGCCGCCCAAGCATCCGCCCAGAGGCCTATCTAGGTAGGGCACCTGGGCTTGGGACCCTAGGCGTGCCCTGGCACCTACTTAGGCGCTGCCTGGGTGAGTTCTAGGTCGGCGGCGGCAGAGAAAAGCAAGGCAGAGGACAAAAAAGGTGGTGAAGGTTTGTGGGTTACCTTGCACGAGGACAGCACGAGTAAAGCTTCTACCGGCGGGGGCGGAGGTGACGACGACAGCACCGTAGCTGCTTCTACTGGCGGCGATGACTAGAGGAGAGCAGGGGCGGTGGGCAACGACCGGCGGCGACGAGCGGACAGCAGCAGCAGCAGGGGCGGCGGAGAAGCAGGGGCGGCGGAGAAGAAGGGCGCCGGAGAAGAAGGACGTCGGAGATGGGGCGCCGGAGAGAAGCGCCGGAGAGCAGCAGCAGTAGAGAAGCGCCGGAAAGTCGCCGCAACAGGGAAAATTGCCGCAATAGGGTAGCAATGGAACAGAAGAAAGGGGAAGAGTCGGGCGATCGCGGGGGGTTATAAGTTACCAAATAGCATCGGTTGTTTAACAAACCGACGCCTAACTCACTTTAGCGTCGGTTATTTGCAACATCCGACGTCCAACTGGGCGAAATTTTCATGAAATTGTTTGGCGGGAACGACCTTCAGCGTCGGTTATAAAAGGACAACCGACGCTGAAAGTGATACTTTCCGCGCAAATTTTCATCGCACATAAGCGTCGGTTTATTACCTACACAACCGACACAGAATACAAAGCGGTACCCGTGTCTGGCTGGTCTTCGAATATAGACGTCACTTGTCTTAAACAACCGACGGCTAACATAGAAGGCGTCGGTGTTCCTTAATAATCGACGCCCAGTAAAGTGACACTGAATGCTATTTCTGTAGTAGTGATGGGAAACTAAACATAATAATAAGCAACTCTATATGGTTGGATCGCCTAGAATGGATGGCACCCCACCAGATAGCTCTTGGATGTCTTCTAGTCTTGGCTTGCTCTTCTTGAGTCCTTACTTGCTCCAAATACTGGGGACATCACGTCCCCAGCCATGCAAAGGGAAAAACAACACATCAGTAAATGGTACTGGCACTTTATAAGATAAACAAAGCAAATATACTTGACATGTAAGAAAATTGACATGAATCAACTTTAAGCATTCTTGAATCATCATTATTAACATAAAGACTTGAAAAGAAATCTTATGCATCCCTCTGTGATGCCCCCTTAGGAGCACATGATTGCTAGGAAAGCCCTTGATTCTAGGAAAGCTCTTAATGACCCTTTTGAGGTCCATGTTCGGGAGCATAACAAGACTATTTCAATTCCAATTGCTTGACCATTAACATGATGTTGACATTAACATAAATCATGATTCGCTAATCATAACATGAAGGAATTTCTCCCCACTTGATTACTAACATGATTGGCATGATTCTTTCATGATAACAATAATCATGGTGAGCATTATAACATAAGACATAGCATGTGACAATCAACAAGCAATGATATATTAAAATGATTATAACATTAAACTTGAAACAATAATGTCTATTTCATATGTAACATTCAAGCAATCATAAATATTTGTGCTTAGCAACATGGTCCGTTTACCTTGGAGCAAGAGTGATCCTTGAGTCAGATCTAGGTCTAAACTTCCCTTGACTTAGCTCTACAAACCTGTCCATAATCATTAAACATAATTAATCAATACATAGTATTGATCTTAGGTGACTTAGGGCTTGAGTGTATTCAGATCAGTCTCATGAATCAACATTATTATATTAAGAAAATCTAGGTTGACCCAGGTCACATTAATCATGTTGATGCATGATTAGGGTTTCATGAGTCCAAAAAATATCGTTTCCAACAAAACATCAGAATAAGAGATCAAAACATGGTATAGAAACCTTAAAATTGTATTCTGCTCGAAAAACCAAATCCAATGACTATTTATTCATAATTTTCCGACAAACGGTTGAATTACTATGAATTTTCGAAATTCTGGCCAATGTGAAATTAGGAAAAAAGCCATGTGGATAAAACTCGACCCAAGACAGTGGGCCGGGCCTGATTTGGACCAACCCGGTTTGGCCAACTCAGCAGTGCGGATCGCCTCTGAGGGCTTGCGATCAAACAAGAGTAGATAGGTGAAATCCCTGAAACACCCTTGCGGTGGAAATCGTCGAATGAACAAAGGACAGGGGCACTTAGGTCATTTCAAGACATGCGATCTTCTGTGTTGCTCCATGGCGAGGAGTCGACTGACAGGAGCTTTGCAAGAGCTGATCTTGGACCAGCTTCACTGCTCAACTGGAAGAGTCACCCTGCCCATTGCGTTCCTGAAGGGAAACCACACCCAACGAGCCTAGGCTCAGGTGCTGAGGAGCAGTGGAGCTCGGGGACCTGCTCTAGCCATGGCAGGCATAGACCAGGATCAAGCAGTAGGGGGACGAAGCACACTGCAACGACAGCGAGGGGGCGAAGCAAAATAGTTCGTCATTCACAATCGAATCCGGACATCTTCTCGTAAAACCAAACACATCAGTGTTGTACTGGGTTGCGAGAAAAACAAAGGAAATAGGGGAAACACGGTTTGAAGACGAAGCCATCGCGAAAGGCCAAAACAAGGCAATTCGAAGGTCGAGAAACATTCAGTAATCCTAGGCGACTTCGTCCGATGCCTCATCACGGAAGGACGGCCACTTTACGGCCATGGAAAAGGTCGCCGGCGGAGGCTCACACGGTGGTCTATAGGACCCAACAATTGGGAAGTACCCAGGACAAACCAGCAAGTTGGAATCAAAGCCAGGGAGCCAAGGATGCTCACCACGACCGCAATTGAACAGCGGTGGCAGGAGATATTACGGCGAGGCCGGGATTGTTGGAGATATATATCAAGTAGGTCAGAGAGGCTCGGGGTCCTGCGAGTTCAATTGATGGTGGAGGAACGATCTATGGGGGGCGGTGGTGCTATTGGAGTAGTTAAATAGGCATGAGGATGGCTACCTCAGCCTCTGCAAGTCTCGGGGTCGCGAGGGGGATAAAGCCCTAATTGGGCGTTTCGTCAACAGAGAGAGATGGAGAGTGAGTAATGGCTCGTTAGAAACGGGAGAGAGAGACGAGTAAGATGGAGGAAAAACCGTGCGATTTGGTGCAGTGACGAGGGAGATCGGGACTGAGAAAGGAATCTCAGTTAACCGCTCACAAACCATCGTGATAGCCGGAGGAAGGGGACGATCGAGGGTGCGTCAGATTAAGATCCGACGGTGAGAAAAGCATGCGCAAAATTTAAATGGGAGAGTAACGCGTTACAAGCATTAAATCACAGACTTTATGTCTAATTGCTTGTATTAAAAGAAATCATATTCAAACCTATATATAAGTCTTTTAAATTCGATTTGGATGGTCAAACAATGGTCAAATGAGTTCAAATTTGAACCATAGGACAATAAGAAGCTCTAGAATATTCTTGTGAAGCTAGATTTTGTTTTTGTACATATTATAGTCCATAACTCCCATATCTTATTTAAAATTCATTTAAAGGTAATATAATTTGAAAAGAATCCTATTGTTGAATTCTTGAGTCATAACTCCACGATTACTATTAACTAGTCACCTTATAACCTTTCTTTATGATTTATGGCCATTTTGTAGGAGAGAGAAAATGAAAGGGGTTAATATGAGTTAATTGAGATACATAAAAATTGACCTATAAATTTGGGTCTTATCTTGAGTTTCCTCATCCGATATTTGTATAAAGACAACCATTATAGATATTTTGCATTAGAACCCCTCTATTATTCTTATTTAGGAAAAAGCTCATACTCAGTTTAAGTTAACCATGAAAATTGGGATGTGACAGTAACCCTATATGGTTGGCTTACGTAAGTTTCATAGAACCTTTATCTAATCTTTTGGGATGTAATTACGATTTTCAAGAGCTTAAGTTTCAAGTTTGAGCTTGTTTGGATGATGTTTGTGCTTTATGTCCTAGTTTTTGGTGTAAATTAAAATTTACTCAAAGAAGGGGGTTAATGTGCAATTTTCCACCTCTATAGTATTCCTTCTTTTTCTTGGAATCATCTAAAAGAAATAGAAAGATTTGGGAACTTTTATTGAGCCTTGGTTCAGGAGTATTACCCTTACTGGAGATTTGGGAACTTTTATATGGTCAATGTGTGTCTTGACCTAGCTGCATATAGTCTGTTGTCTTGACCTAGATCGCGACCTAGGGTACATTTGTTTGGTGTCGTATTCGAGACACCCCCTCTTATTGTTGATGTCACAACCAAGGTGGTCTTGGGTTGATATGGTTGTCCTCTTATAGGATGTCTCGACCTAGGGTTTGAGTTGGTCTCTTGTCTCGCCCAAGTGATGAAGGTTGGTGTGTATGCCACCACCATGGATGGTGAACCATGGGAGGGTCACAAGTGCGACCATGTTAGTGACTATGGTGGATGAGACCCAACCTAGATTTTATCACCATATTTTACATGTTGAGCTAGAGTGGTTGCATGTTGGTTTCTTGAGTAAACAAGTGTCCCTTTGGTGCGTTAGAGTGTTGACACATCATCCCTTGCCTTCTCTCTCATCTTCCACCTATATAACCCCTTTTCTCTCTATCATAGTAACCCTTTTTGGACTTGCTTCTCCCTCCCTCTCTTTTTTTATTCTTGGAGCTTGGTGGAGGAAGGACATCCGACCTTGGAGCTTGGTGACCGAACTCTTCTTACATGTGGTACTTGTAGTGACCATAGTTCATCTTCAACCTTAGTAAGTGTTTACCTTCCTTGATGGCATTTTATTTGATCTCCTACCTCCATCCTCCTCTTTTCTTGGTTCTTTACTATGGTTCCTCCATGGTGGTCGTTTTAGAGGGAGACTCCTCTTCCCAAGGGTCATATACCATGTTTTGACAAGGTAGACCCAAGTGTGAGGATGGTTTCTCCTCTCTTTCTCTCTTTTCCTTTTTGGTTTGACCTAGAGATTTGTTCTCTCTTTTCTTGGGATTATTTTGACCTTGGTACCTTCTTGTTCTTGCAGTTCTCTTGTGCCCGAGAGTGGAGCCTTTGCTGGAGATTCTTCAACCTTTGGATCGTGTGCTTGGAGCCTTGATCTTGGAGCTCGAAATCCTTGGTGATGATCTTTTTTAAGGAGGGTTATATAAATCTTAACCTTCTCTATAAATGCACCTTTCTTACATGCACACTACTGTGTTCTATCTCTAAAATGTTCCCGTAACATTCTAGTATATGATGATAATATCTAAAACTTGTTTGGTGGTGATTATCTTGCTTGGTTTGGATGAAATCTGTAACCCTAATACCCAATTTTGGTGGTTGTGGTGTTATGGTGTTTGTGGTGTTATGGTGATTCTTTCTCTACCTTTTAACCTTGGTTTTTCTTACATGCATGATATCAGAGTACCTAGATGTTGAAGGGAGTTTAGGTTCTATTTTGGGTACCTTAATCATGGTTTCCTCTCTCTTAGAGGAAATCCATTCATGTGGTTTCATGATGCATGACCTAGGGTTTATGGTGATTGTTTTGCATGAGCCTTTTCCTTCATGATAATTAGGATTTTCCCTTGGCCTTTTTTTCTATTTTGAGACCAATATATCATTCATTAGGATGGGTCGAGACGTTCTATGTGTCACGGTCATGACATGGCCTAGGTGGTATGGTCACGACCTAGTGGTGTAAAGTGGTCGAAACATATGATGATAGTGGTCAAGACACATGTTGATGATGGTGGTTGAGAGCTATGATTGGACACTTAATGATACTCTTGCATTAGTAATGTATAAGCCATGCATAGTGCTATTTGGAATAATGTCTAATAAACCATTATTATGTTCCTTAACCCTAATACACTCCAAGATAGTGGGAGGTGGTGAACCTAGGTGATGAATGCATATTCATCCATCTTCTTGCATGTTCTTTTTAGTCCTTTTCATCATAATTTATCTCTTTTTTAGTAATTTATGGACTAAATTGCAATTTACCCACTTCTTGATTTATTTTTTGCAAATACTTATCTAGTTTCTTGATTTTTACAAGGATATTCTCCAAATTAATTCTTACCCACTAAGCCAGCGAGACGGTCGTCTCACTGAGCCCAAACAATCGGCTCACTCCCTGAGACCCCTCGTTTTAGAGACAAATGGCCACCTTGGCCTTGGCTCAACCAGCTTACTCTATAAGTTAGACAGGCATCTCAATTCAATGAGACATTCGTCTCATACAGCCAGATGAGTACCCAAACGAGACCATATGTTTAGGTCAACTTGACCTAGAAACACATCAAAGCTGAAGTGCGCCTCCACTTGATTAGGGATCCGACCCTTTGATTTCACACACAGTGGCACGAGATGGGCGCCCTAATTTACCAAAACAAACGATTTGAAGTTTTACTTTGATAATAAGAAACAAAAGCAAGGGCACCACCACTTCAGTTCCCTAGGACTCGATCGCTACTAAAAAACCATGCCATGTTACAATCGAGACGAGCATCCCACTTCATCCAAATAGCCATCTCAAACATTACTTCGAGCCCAACATTGCCTCCAAACGATGCCACCACAACCCTCTTTAGGCTTTTGATCAGATCTTTCTAGGCCCACACCAAGTCATCTCCAGACGACCATCTCAGCTAGAGAGATGGCCATTTTGTGGCACACAAATTGTATTTCAGCAGCCGCCACTCATTTTGTCTCTTTTCCTCTTCAGGGTTTTCCACCCCTCCTTCCCCTATAAAAGGAGGGGGGATTCCACAAGAAAAGGGTCCCAATTTTGCACTCAATTTGTAGTGAAACTCTGTCAATTTTATTACTTCGTGTAATTTTTATATGCAAGCAATAAAGTTAGTTCCTTTGTTCTACATTTGGATCTCTTCTATTCTTGTTCTTTCTTCTTAAAGCGGGAGATAAACTAATTAAGTAATTTAATTCTCACCACCTTGGTCTCTTCAGATATTCCAGATTTGTGGCCTATGAATTTCTTTCTTTTTCTCCTTATTTCTCTCTTCCTAGCTATGAGTAACAAGTAGTCTCTGTATCGAGGCAAGGGGAATAGCCCCTTGGCCATTGTGTTGATCGGATTAAATTTGTACATTTTTTATACAGATGGATCTTGATTTAAAAAACTTCTGATTTCAACAAAATGATCTCTCATTTTCATCATGAGTTAATTCCGGCAGATGTAACCATGGAACTAGCATTTTAGAACAACTAAACCAACTGCATGGGAATTTGATGCGACCGTAGAAAAATCCCCAATAGGATGATGAACTATGAAGCATGAATCATACTCACTTCTCTCTTTAGTTATCGTATATTCTTTGATCTTATTTTCAATTTGAATAAGGTGGTGAAAATCCCTTAGCCTCGATGTTTTCCCCATATTATTTAAACATGTTTCTTCTAACACTCATTTTCTTGCAATTTTGTTCTCATCCTTAGATACTCTTTTATTTTGTGCTAACCATATTTTTTCTTTACTTTTCTTGTTGTTGTCTAATATTTTTATTTCCTTCCTTTAGTGTAATCTATCTTTCTCTTGCATGACTTTAATCAACCCCCTCAAAATCATATTTTACTTTCTGTCAATCTCTCAAAATACCAAAAAGAATTAATTTCAAAAACCATCTGGATTAAAAGAAACGAATTTTAAAAATATTGTCCTATGAGGTCGACCCTTGTATACTAGCCTTAACTAGAAAGTAAAAAAGGATTAAACTCTAGGATAATTATTCTCATGAATTAGGGTACAAATCACGTGTATCAATTTTGACGCCGTTACCAGGGACAACAGATCATTTTCTCAAACCCTAATTTTTTTAAAACCTTTTTTTTCTTTTTTATGCCTTCCGAGTAACATTCCAAAAGTGCTATCTCCTCTTTATTCTGAATTTCCATTCCAGTAGTACATTTTTCTACACTTAAATATATCAATATAACTGTGCATGCACCGCCCGCTGAACGATCTTACGCTGCCAGTTTTTGTTCCTGAGCCAGAGAGAATTTTCCTTCGCTTAAGTCGACAAAACAAACTTAGAATGGATGAAGAGAAAGTTTCCAGTAGGATTGAGCTGGTAGTTGTCTCTCAAAGAGAGCTTATAATAGCTGAACACATGGCCCAAGAAGCCAATCTGTGCACATCCCATATAGCTGAGCAAGAGGTCCTTGAAGTCACTCAGAGGGAGTCCGAGAGACAAAAACAACTCAAAGAATTCTCCACTCCAAAAACCAGATATGCAAAAGACCCAGTCGTGCCACCCGTAATTACATCCCCCCAATTTGAGATCTACACTCACCATTCTCTAGGCCAACCCATGTTCTGGGAACAAGGGTGAGGGTTTTCAAGATCACCTCCAACGTTTCACTGACCTTCGTTCTTTGAACAAAATCCCAAGAATTTCTGAAGACACCATTAGACTTAGGCTATTCAAATACTCTCTCTCAGAGCAAGCCAATAGTTGGTATAATACCATGGAGAGTAAAGACCCCATCACATGTTGGGTAGCACTTCAAATCAAGTTTCTTAATAAATTTTCCCCCTTCTCTCACCCATGAAATTAGGGGACAAATCCTTCTCTTTTCTATGGTCCAAGGAGAAACTTTAGGAGAATCTTGGGAATGATTTAGGGAACTCCTATGACACTTTCCCCATCACAACCTCTCTCAATCTCAACTCATTGAGATATTTAAAATGGTGTTGATAATGACACAAATAAATTTATTGATTCCTCACCTAGAGGAACTTTAATGTTCCAGAGCTTGAGTAGCACTTGCGAGGTTGCAAAATGCACCTTTGAAACTCAGGCAAGATGAGGAACTGGTGGAGTCCTGAAGGTAGCCAAGGCAGAGGTAAATCTTGACATTTAAAATATTACTGAAGCCCTTAAGCTGATTTCCTTGAAAAAGGATCACCTAGAATCTTCTTTCAGTTCCTATGAGAGTATACCTCAACAACTTAGGGCTACTGAATCTTTATGTGGGATATGCCAAGGGTATAATCATGCTACTCTTTGATGTCACTATCTCTACAATGCTCCTATGCAGTCGAAAATTGGCCTACCAGTGGAAAACCTAAACTCCATCCATAGTATTCCGGTTCAAGCTTACTACACTCCGAACCAAGCTAGAAACCAACACAAATTCCAATATGGAAACCCTTCAGGAGCCAAAAATTCCTATCAATTCCCCCTGCAAAGACCACCTCATCCTCAATCCAGCGTTCACCCACCACCAGGTTTTCCCAAAAATTATATGAAATAATGGAATTTAGGGAATCAAGGAAATTATAGGGTGGATTTAAAAAAACCTTGGGCCTCAGAAGGGACAACAACATCAAAACCTTCATCAACCTCCACCACGACCTAAGCAAAATGTGCCCACTCCTGTAATCGATGATAGGATTTTTGCCTTAGAGAAAATCATATTAGCACATCAAAAGTCTACGAATGCTCAGTTTTCCCATCTCTTTGCTCAACCAAAACCTCTTGCCAGCACATTTGTTGGCCAAACTGAACCCAACCCCAAGCACGTGAAACAACAAAAGGATGCTACTACCGTATCATGCCTTACCACACCAGAAAGGGAAACTTTCTCCCTCATAGATTTTAACCAAGGGGAAGATGAAGAGGGTATTGTGCTACACCGCTTGACCACTCCCACCACTCAAGAAGAAGTGCCTGAGTATAAGACACATATACTTTTTGTTGGCCGGTTGAAGAAAACCCAGTTGGACTCTAGGTTCAACAAGTTCGAGGATATCATGAGGAAACTATGTGCCAACATCCAGCTTCTAGATTCCATGACCAACCTACCTTAGTGGAAGAAATTCTTAAAGGCCCTTCTAAAGCAAAAGCACATGACTGAAGAATCTAAAACTATAAAACTAGCATGAACCACATCTAATGTTATTCATAGCAAGATGCCAAACAAACACAAAAAACCAAGATCTTTGAGGATCACTTGTTCTATAGAAGATTCAACTAGCTATTTGGGATTAGCTGAACTTGGGGCTAGTATATCCATCATTCCTCTGAGCATGTATAGGAGGCTCAGTTTAACAGACACTAGACCCACTCTAATGTGTATTCAACTTGTAGATTCCTCCATCACCAAACCCCTTGGCATTATTGATGATATGGCAGTCAATGTCAGAAATTTCTACATCCCCTCTGACTTTGTGTTTCTTGTTATAAAAGAAGATTGTCGTTACCCTCTCATTTTTGGCAGGCCCTTCCTTACCACTGCCAAGACGCTCATGGACGTTGACGCATGATTTCTCACACTACATGTGGGAACAAAATTTATCAATTTTCAAGCCTATGGGGTTAGAATGAAGTATATTCAAGAATAAGAAGTTTATTTTCTCGACTGGATGGACCAGTTCAATCAAATGCAACAACACTTTCTAAATTATGAACCATGACCTACACTACTATAGAAACATCGTTCAATGTCGCTTTACTAGGCGTCAGTTTTTTACTAAAACTGATGCTGATAACATTCAACGTCGGCTATTAAGTAAAACCGACATCTATATCTGAAGACTAGCCAGACACATGTATTGCTTTTTATTCAGCGTCGGCTGGATAAAAGATGCCGACACCTAAAATAACCCGCAAAATCAAAATTTTTAGCAAAAAAATTTGCGTAATATACAACGTCAGTGTTTTACCAAACAACTGACGCTATTTTGCTTTGGCGTCAGTTTTTTGTAATGTTCGACACCGATGGTTGACTAATTAGCACCCGCACAAAGAAGACTCTTCCCCTTTCTCTGTTTCATTGCAATTGAACGTCAATTTTAGGGTCTGGCGATTCCGGTGAGCAAGCAAACTCCCTCCGTGTGCCACTGCCTGTCGCCTCCGTTCTCCTTGCCGCCTCCACCGCTATTCCTAGCTCTCCGCCACCCACCACCTCCGTTCTCCTTGATCTCTGTCGCTCCTTCCCCCTACTTGTGCGCCACCACCTGGCGCTCCTACTGCAACGCCGGGCTGACATCGGCTGACTCCTTGCTCATCGCCGACCTGCTCGACCTCACCTCCCCTCGACCTCGCCTTGACCTGCTCGATCTCGCTTGCCCAGGTATCTGTCGACCTACCCAAGTGGCACCCAGGCGTGCCTAGGCCGCCCAGGCGTTCACATAGGGTCCCAAACCCAGGCGCCCATCCTGGGCAGATGCTTGGGCGGCGCCAAGGCACAGTGCTACTGGGTGTATTTTTTTTTAATTAATTTATTTACTGATTTGTGTTTATTTATGTACTGATTTGGTTATTATTTAATCATCTACTTATTTAACTTTATTTATCAACTGATTTAACTTTATTTATCAATTGATCTGTAATTATTTATCTACTATTTATATTTATTTATGCACCGTTTTAGGAATTAATTGATCATCTACTGCTACTCGTCGTCTCCCTACCCGTCGCCTGCTCACCTACCTGCTTGCCTGCTTACTCGCCTACCCTCCATCTCGCCCTCACTCCCTGCTGACGCCTGACTGGGCTCAAAAGAGGTAAACATCCCCCACAACCCTATTTTATTACAGTGCTTGATCTTTAATCATGTAGACTTAATCAACAGTGCTACTTGTATGATCCTAGTGATTAAAAACACTCTTTCCTGGTCCCCTCAGTAACTAATGTTCCCTTGAGATGAGTGTTAATTGATCTAGCTTGCTTACTTTCCTTGTAATGCCATCTTTTATGTGCTATGACCCACTAGTCACCTTTAGAGTATTAAAGTGTTGCAACTTGTACACTTGTTAAATTTGAATCTATAAATCCTATGAAATGATATCACCCCACAAAATCAGTAGTCACTATTATGTCTTATACACTCTAGAATCAAGATCTAATACTCTTATTCTGTTTTAACACCATGAGACCTTTTTTGCTCGTTCTAGTGGATTATTATGACCTATGATGACCTAACATGAAACCATGTTCTTAATGATATGATTTTGTTGGCCTAGAAACCCGTCCAAGATTTACTCATTAGGAGTAAATCTTGGATAGTCCCCGGTTTGGGACTGTTCTTGAACATCTAATCTCACTTAGGATGTAAGTGTATAATGTGTATTGAGTTTTCAAGAAAATTTCGGAAGCATTTCCCCGTTTGTTCTCTAAGTACATATGTACTTAGAGAACAGTGGGGAAATGCTGCCGAAATTTTCTCGAAAACCCAATACACATTATACACTTACTAGTGAGATTAGGTGTTCAAGGATGGGATAGGTGGTACACATTTATTATATATAAGAATGAAATCACATGTATTTGTTAACCGTAGACCCTAATCTTGTCCTAATATATACTTGTTTTCTCTTTGATCATAGAATGGATAGTTCATAATGACAATGAAGGATTGTTAATTGATAAAAGATCACAATTATAGAGGCATGCATGTTTATATTTTTTATTGAAGCTAAATGTTTTCTTTTTTAATATCAATATCATTTTTAGATTTGATGTTTCATTATCTTCTAGTTAATACAAATGCTAAATGTTTGCCTTTTTAATGACATTTTCAGATGGCTGACCATGATGAGCATGATGTCCATGATGAGCATGAAGTCCATGATGAGCATGATGTCCATGATGAGCATGGTGAGGATACTAATGCAAGTTCTAAAAACATATCTTGTATTTCTATAAATTCATTATCTTCTAGTTATGTCATATATCCCATATTTCTATATTTGGCTGATTCAGTGTGTTTATTTGTGTCAAATTTTAGGCTGATGATGCACATGTACCCATTGAAGCACTGGAGGAACTTGATGCACATCACCAAACACTTAACAAGAAAAGGGGCATCACTCTATTGAAGAAGTTAATAGCGTTAAGTGGCAGTGGATCCAGATTGGCTATGGAGTTTGATAATGGAGGAAATGCAATTGGAGTGAACCTCAATAATTTTGTAAACTATCTTGGGGTTGTCACTTGAAGCCATTGTGGTGTTAAGTATGATAATTGACATAAAGTTCCTCAGGTGAAGAAAGACATGATATGGAAGGATTTATGCGTGAGTTATTATTATTTGCAATTCTATTTTGTAGATTACAAATTCTATTATTTGCAATTCTATTTTTGGATACTAGTTAATAGCAATTCTACTTTACATAATCTGTTTGCATTGGATGAGAAGCTGCATCGTAAAAGCATGATGCAATGTGCTGAAAAGATGCTAAGGAACTATAGGACAAATCTCAACAGAGAATACATAAAAGATGGTGATAAGAAGAAGAAGTCGGCCCTTGAATAGTGGAACTTCTTGGACAAAGAAGATTGGGACACATTTGTTTCTTCAAGAAAATCTAAAGAATTCAAGGTATTAAGTGAGGTGCAAAAAGCAACGTGTTGACTGAATGTGAATGACCACACTATGGGTCCAAAGGGCTATGCAAGAGTTCACCAAAGACTACAGGCGGAGTCTGCTGCTACTCAGGAGTCCTCTACTACATGTGCCACACCCATGCCTCATCATGATGTCTAGATAGCTGGGAGGCAAAACAAGAAGGGTGAAATAAAGAAGCCCGTAATTGCTGAGGCGACTGCGAAAATGGTAAAATACAACTCATAGAGCAATCGTTTGAATATTTATTATTTGTGGTGTTAACTTACCAATTTCTGTTGATGGTGATTAGCGGGAGATGCACAAGAAGAGGAAACAAAACACGTTCATCCCTCAGGGTACAAGGGATGAATTGACAGTTTCTCTGGGTAACCCAGAGCATCCTGGATGTGTTAGGGGTGCAGGGTATCAAAGCATTCTTTGGGCCATCCCAGCATAAATCTAGAGCGGGACTTTCAATAGAAGAGGTAACCTATTATTTTTTTAGAATGGTACTGCAAAAGGGAATTCAATAATAAGAAACTAATGTTTCTTTTATCCATGTATAGGAGAATAAAAGGTCAAGGAAGAATTGCTGCGGTGGCAGGCATCTCAGGCTTCCAATCATCCTATGGCGACCCACTCTTCTCCTGATGCACAAACTGAGAGTAATCCTGTTGACCCACCGCCTAACACATCTGTTGTAAGTATTGTTTATGACATTGTAGCTAGTCTTTTCAAGATGATATATTTTCAAGATGATATGTATATATGTATAACATTCTTTAGGTAAATTTGTAGGCGTTGAAGCCATGCCGCTTAAGAGTGTAAGACTATGTTGTTGCAGAGGCGCATGCTTACCCGTCCCTTCCTGGGGCAACATTTCACGGGGCTCCAATGCCACAGGGCTACATTCGTGTGAGCCTGATACGTGTATTACCCAATTGGAGGGAAGCTACATTGCCATATGCCCAACCAGGTATTGATAGACTTGCTAAGGCAGAAGGCGGGGTGATATTGTGGCCCAAAGCAGATGTCATATACACTACTGAAATTGTAATATAAATTTACATTACTTTAGATTGTTAATGTGTATATATGAGGTCAATTGATATGAAATTATATATACATGTTAAAAAGAAGACACCCGGAGCACCTAGGCCTCCACCTCCACTTCATGCATTACCAAGTTGGGTTCCAACTGACCTAAAATACCTGTTAGGTCCTACTTGTAGGGGAATGACATGTTGTCTACGGGCACATAATATACATTGTCCTATAATTGTTTCTTTAGAAGTGAATTATGCAGGTCAATCATACGGAAGCTCTTTATTTATATAAGATATTATTGAGCTATTTATATATGATTGGCTGAATACATCAATCATAGAGACATGGATAAGGTGAGATCTTGTTTATACATCCATATACCTTGTGTAAGATCTGGTGATCTGGTTTCTTATATATTAATGCATATGTAATACATGTTTTGCAGCTACTTAGTCGAAAATCAATGTAAACAATTTGCATTTTACCATGTGGGATTTTTGATTCCATCATTGATTAGTATGGTAGCTAAAGACCCTGATAGTGTTCAACAATATTGTATAGATGCTTTTACAATTTTCGGTCAGCAAAAGAAGATGATAATAATAGCTCCATTCAATGTCAAGTAAGTTTACTTTACTTATAATTTGGACTTTACTAGTAAGTTTACTTTACTTATTAATTTTTAACTTTTTTACCTCTAACGGTAGGCATTGGGAGTTACTAGTTATTCTCCCTGGGATGTTCACTGTTTATTATCTAGATCCTATGGGGAGTACATTGAATACTAAAATTGGACACGTAATGAGAATGCCATTATTTTGGTGAGAAATATTTCATTTTTATATCCATTAACATTTGTTATTCCATTACTATTTAATTATGCAATTTATTGTGTTACATTAACATGTAGGGGTTTAGATGCATTCAAAAAGGCTGGAGGAAAGGTCCCCAGGAAAAAGAACCAACCAATAATTTGGGAGAATGTGAAAGTAAGTTCCCGACTCCAATGTATATATTATTTATGTGAACTGTGCTTAGTTGTATTTTTTAATATTTTGTATGTTTCAATTTATAGTGCACTACACAAGACAACGGCTGGGCATGTACATACTATTTGATGCGATTTATGTAGATGATTATATAATATGCCGCATTGGACATCGATACCATACATGAGGTATTATATATAGTCTCATTAGTTAGTATGAAATATATCAATCTTATTTTTATATTATTACTTATATATATACATCATTCTCTTTGCAGGTGTTTAAAACTGACCACACTATTGGTAAATGCTTAAAAGATGTACATGCTCCATATATGATCGAAATATTAAATGAAGTAAGAGAAGAATGGGAAAGAGCCATACAAGAAGTGGGGACTGTAAAATATAATTGGGATGTTGATAGCGATGTTGAATGATATTTTGTAAATGAATATTTCTGAATGTTTATACATGTCTGAATGTTTCTACATGTATTTGAATGTTTATACATGTGTGAATGTGAGAATTGAATTGATGTCTGAATGTATCTACTTGTGTGAAAAGTATATTTGTTGATTTTGCAGGTTTGTTGCCTTTTTGTTGGCTGATATCAAGGGATGTCGTAAACCTGCAGTTCAGAAAACTAAACTGTAGGTTCTCATCCTGCTGACCAGCCACAGCAGGCCTGCAAACTGATAAGACAAAAAAAATTAAAACATAGGCGTCAGTTATTTATAGAACATTGTCATCAAAGGCTTATAGCGTCGTTTATTGGATAAAAACTGCCGCCTAATGTGTCAAACAACCCGACCGTGCAGAAAAGCATGGCCGTGGTAGAAAAAGTGTCGGTTATGAGTACAAAACTGACACCTATAGTACTAAACACGGCCGTGCAGGGAAGCACGACCGTGGCATCTGGGAATATGGCGTCGGTTTTTTAGTAGCAAACCGACGCAGATAGTGCCCTAGATGGCACCCTTTTTTTGGCACGAAGCGTTGTGGTGTCGGCTTACTATAAATAACTGATGCCTATCGGTGCCCTGCTGGCGCATTTTTGGTGGTGCGAAGCCTTTTGGCGTCAGTTATAAAACCGACACTGAAGAGTTCAACCTTTAACGGCGCCCACATAGGTGTCGCTTTAGAACCGTCGTTAAAAGGGCATAAACAACCGACACCAAAGGCCTGTTCTATAGTAGTGCTATTTCTGAAACCCGAATTTCTCTTATGGACAATCAAGTTACTATTCAACCTGCCCATTCCAATACTATCACGATGGACATTTCCCCTCCCATGGATCCTATTGTGAGAACAACCAACATCACCACTCAATAAATTCCTCTCCTAAAACCCCCTCTCCTGTCTATGACAATACCCATTTCCTCTCCTCCCTCTCCCTTCGAGGTACCGATCTATGATACTCATCAAACCCTTTCTGATTCATCATTGCAAATCACAACTCAAGTTTCGTCGATGGATATTTCCCTTTTCCTCCCTACAACCCACCTTACATTGACATTAGTAGTCATTATAGGAAAATAAATGAAGATTCATACTTAAGACCATCCTCTCCTCCCATAAATAATTATCTTTTGCTTCCCTAAAACTATCCTCCACCACATCCCAAACTGTGGGAATCTACTAAGATTGTTTCATATTTTTGTCCTTGGTATGAAGATGTATACTAGGAATTATGTGATACATTTCAAAGAACTTAAACAAAGATGATGGATTGGTTCCTAAGAAATCAATACTACAACCCTACCCTCCTCTCCGCTCCTCCACCACTTTATTATCCACCGCCAAAATGATTTTTCTTCTCTCCATCTCTGATTTAGGTTTTTCTTGGAATGAAAAAAGTCTAATTTTAGGTTGGAGGTGGGTGGTACGATTCCATTCCACCCCTATATTTTCCCGTATTTTCTTTATTTTGGCTTTTTATTATTTTGCATGTATTGCTTTAGTTTATGGCCTTTATCTAGTCTGCCATCCCTTTCTATTTTACTTAGTTGTAAAGGCCATTATCTAGTCGGCCCATTGAGTAGACATCTATCAATGTACCCCTTTGAAATTAGTAAAACATTTTGCAAAATCTATTACCAATTGCCATGTCTAAAACTATTGTGTCACCTAGGACCCCTAATAACATCACTCGTTGGAATAGTTGGAAAGTCATAAGGAATTGATCCGAACCAAGCATATTTTTTCCCTATTTTTAACAAATGGATTATCTTGTTATAAAACTTATATGATGTGAACTATAGGAATATTCAAACTTGAGCAATGTCACTCTCTGAAAAAGAAAAAAAATATAACGTTAAAATCATTAGAACATCTCTTATTTCCCTTTATTTTTCTTCTAAAAAAGAGAAGCAAAGAATCACCACTGAACAAAAAAATCACGTCTGGGGTGGCATGCTTCAAAAAAATAAAAAAATTCCATACCCCTCAAAGGAGCGTACCATAAAAAAGATGCCAAAAGTGCACATGAAAAAAATTGTGACCAATGTAGCCACAACTCCACAAATTCAAATCGCGAGTTCAATAGAGGAGGGATCAAAAAAAAATTTATCACTTCTTTCTTTGTTTTCACACCCCCTCCTTTGTCATGTTCTTGTGCAATAACTTACAAAAAAAATTAATAATTGAGTGTCAAAGAAAAAGTAAGAGGAAGCCTATTTTTCTACAAATTCTTAGTTTAGAAGCAAGATGTGATATTTGTTTTGATAGGGAATATAGAACTTTATGTTATGTGGATCTAGGAGATTAGGTCACTTGGTCAAAATTGGGATGTGAGGACTATAGTGATGTTATAAAGGTGAAGATGACATTTTTGGAGTATAAATTGGAATTTTTTTGTAATTTAATTTGCTCGGGACGAGAAAAGTTTCAAGTCTGAGGTATTTTGATGAATGCATATTCATCCATATTTTTGCGTGTTCTTCTTATTCCTTTTCATTATATTTTATCTCTTTTTTCAGTAATTTCTTAACTGAATTGCAGTTTACCCACTTCTTTATTTACTTTTGCAAATACTTATCTAGATTATCAATTTTTGTAGGGATTTTATCCAAAATTAATTCTAACCCACTGAGCTAGCAAGATGGTTATCTCATTGACCCCAGACAGTCGGCTCAATCCCGGAGGCCCCTCCTTTTAGAGCCAAATCAACACCTAGGCCTCGGCTCAACCGGCCTACTCTACACGTCAGATGGGCATCCCGATTTAGTGAGACAATCATCTTATGGAGCCTGACGAGCACCCAAATGAGCCCAAATGCTTAGGTCAACTTGAGCTACAATTACATCAGTGCTCAATCATGTGGCCACCTGATTAGGCTTCCAACCATTTGATTTCACACAATTTACCGAAACATGCATTTCAAAGTTTTACTTCAAGACCAAGAAATGAAGCAAGGGCACCACTACTTCAGTTGACCAAGGCTCGACCACTACTAAAAAACCAAGCCACATCACAATCGAGGCAAGCGTCCCACTTTAGCCAAATAGCCATATCAAACATTACTTTGAGCCCAAGATTGCATACAAACAGTGTCACCACAACCCTCTTTAGGGTTTTGATCTGAACTCTCTAGGCCCACACTAGGTCATCACCAGACGACTGTCTCACCTAGTGATATGACCATTTTTTGGCGTGCAAACCGTGGATTTTAGCAGCCACCACTTATTTGTTCTCTTTCCTCCTTCAGGGTTTTCCATATGTCCTTCCCCTATAAAAGGAGGGGCGATTCCACTAAGAAAAGGGTCCCAATTGTTATACTAATTTTGTAGTGAAACTCTATCAATTTCAGTACTTAGTGTAATTTTTATGTTCAAGCAATAAAGTTAGTTCATTTCTTCTACATCTAGATCTCTTTTATTCTCGTTCTTTCTTCTCACTTTTCTTCTTAGAGCAGGAGATAAAGCAATTAAACCATTTAATTGTCACCACCTTGGTCTCTTCAGACATTTTGGATTTGTGGTCTATGGATTTCTTTCTTTTTATCCTTATTTCTTCCTTCTCGCTATGAGTAACAAGTAGTCTCCTTATCGAGGCAAGGGGAATACCCCCTTGGTCATTGTGCTGATCGGATTAAATTTAACTTATTTTCTTTATATGGATGGCTTTTGGTTTAGAAAACCACCGATGAGTTAATTCCAGTGGTTGCGACCGTGGAACCCAAAATTTAGAATGACTAAACTAGTTGCTTGGGGATTTGGATGCGACCATGGAAAAATCCCCATTGGGATGATGAACTATGAAGGGTGAACGCTAGGACTAGTGGGTTCACGTGGAGTTTGCCTCTTGTGTTTTGTTTACAAATGACTCGCATACCTGCTTCAATCTTTAATTATCATATATTCTTTGATCTTGTATTCACTTTGGCTAAGGTGCTGAAAACCCCTAAGACTCGATGTTTTCCCCATATGATTTCAACTTGTTTCTTCTAGTTCTCATTTCCATCACTTCCTTTTAATTCTTGCAATTTTGTTTTCATCCTTAGATAATCTTTTATTTTAAGCTAACCATCTTCTTCTTTCACTTTTCTTGCATTCGTTTAATCTTTTCATTCCCTTGATTTTGTGTAATCTTTATTTCTCTTGCACTAGTTTATTCAACCCTCTGAAAACCAGATTTTACTTTCTGTCAATCTTTCAAAAATACCAAAAAAGAATTAATTTTAAAAACAATAAAGATTAAAAGAAAACAAAACTTAAAAATGTTGTCCTATGGGATCGATCCTTCTATATTAGCTTTAACTAGTAAGTAAAGAAGGATTGAACTCTGGGATAATTATTCTAGTAAATTGGTGTGTAATGGACACGTATCACTAGGATTGGTGATTGAGCTTAGCTACCGAAACCCTACTCGGCTATAAATGGAAAACCCTAACCCTAATGATGAGTATGGTGACATGATTGCTTCTCTTTCTTGGAATGGCTAGTGTATTATAATGATATCTTTCTCTTGTTGTGAACCTATAACCTTAAGGATGAATGCTTGACATGCTACAATGATGGTTGTGTTGAGCCATATGGATATGATGACGTGACACATGGATTTAGGATGTTTTCTCTCTCTTGGTTATCAAATTCTAACCATGCAGGTGATATGAACGTGAATTCCATAGCTAGTGCATGCTATGATGCGCACAATGTGAATGGGTCCTGTGAATTGATAATGGTTTGATGTCAATTCTGAGGTGATACCTCTAAAGCTACAATTATGGGATTAATACCTCAGAGTGATGTGATATTAGTGATAGCCTTGAGTGGCTATGAAATAGTGATGATGGTCTCATGAATGAAAGTGTGAAAGTGTTATGTGGTGATAGTGTGACAAGTTCACACCCTATACATCTTATATCTTTGAAAGTTGTACCATGCACTTATCTTTTTCATGTTTGTTATGGTTTTGTATGTTATCAGTTGATTGATGCTAAAACATACCAAATTGGATTTACTAAAAGAAGGCCATGTGTGATCCGATCACATTGTGCTATATGGAACAACCATGCATGATTTAGTTTCTGTGTTTGATATGGACCGGCCATGCGTGAGCTGGTTTCCTTGTTAGATATGGATGGCCATGCGTGAGACACTCCCTTTTGGGTCGACCATGCATGAGCCAATTCCCTTATGATATATAGACGGCCATATGTGAGACGATCCATCTGTTGACTTTGCGTTACTTGTACAAGTTGACTAATATGTCATTGTAGTGCCACTCTCATGCTATCCGAGATGTGTTAGAAGGGTCATGGAATCCAACTCTTACATTGACCATGTGTGGAACTAATGTGTACTTAGTAGTGGTACTTTCATAAGATCAAATATGAAAATATTAGATGAGGCCTTGATTGCCTTTGTAGAGTTTTGTTGATGGAAAATATACATGTTCTTCACATTCCTTCTTAGTTTATAAAATATTCCACTGCTCTGCTATGGTCACTTGATCTTCTTAGAGGATGATAACTTCTTTTCTTCCATCTATAATTGATTCTATTTGTCATAGTTGAAGCTTTAATTTATTTCTTTAGTTAATTTACATGTGATTTAATCGAGTTGGCAGAGAGTTATATCCCTCGCTGGGAGTTTTTGTCTCACCTCGTGGGTTTCCACATATTTTAGCTGGATGTGCAAGCTGGTATAGAGATTGTGTTGTTGAGGTATACATCCTGAGGTGTTGAAGATGTTCGATCATGGATATTTATCTAGTATCTAGTAGTATAGTCCTATGTGTTGTTCCTATACACTCGGGTCCTTGGGGGTGTTTTATAGACGTTGTACATCAGTTTGAGTTTTTGGACATATACGATGACGATTCAAATGTGATTTGTGTACGTGATTAGATAATAACATGTAACAGGTTGTGTCTAGATAGCCAGTAAACTATGTCATGTAAGAACATTTGATATGAATGAAATACAAGTGACTCTAGTTTATGGTTTCAGACATGATGAGTTAAGCTGGATGCATGGTTATGAAATAGGTTTTGATTTCCTATGTTTTTTTGGTAATTTTCATGCTTAGTGTTAATTCCGTGTTAGGTTTTGAGGAATCCTTAGGTAGACATCCTGAGATGTTGAAGGTATTGGATCATGGATATGTAGCTAGTGTCTAGTAATATAGTCCTATGTGTCGTCTATGTACACTCAGGTCCTTAGGGGTGTTTTATAGATATTGTACATTGGTTTGAGTTTTTGGACATGTACGATGACAATTCAAATGTGATTTGTGTATGTGATCATGTTATCAAATGTAACATGTTGTGGCAAGACAACTAGTAAACTATGTCATGTAACAACTTTTGATATGAATGAAATACAAGTGGCTTCAGTTCACGTCTTTAGATATGATGAGTTAATCTTGATGCATGGTTATGATATCAGTTTTAATTTTTTGTTCTTTTAGATAATCCATTTGTATAGTGTTAATTTCGTGTTTGGGTTTAAGTAATATCACTTGTGTGACAAAGGGTGTAACATTTGGTGGTATCAGAGCTCTAGGTTTGCTGAGTCTACAGGGACACTAGGACTTGGATTATGATGGTATCTAAGTTGATAACATGAACTAAAACATGGTGCATACTACCTAATCTCAGAACTTGAGTGCCATGGCCAGGTATTTAAATATTAAAGGAAATGTGAGTATGTAACTCTTAGGTTGCTTTCTTTCTGAGTACTCTGATGAAGTAGTCATTTTGAAACAACCTAAAGAGAATAATTAAACATGAATCATGGTAATAATACCTTCATCTTTCTCTAAATAAGCAAAGAACTACATCATATCCTATCACAACTTGAATGACCAATAATCATAAGAGAAGAATATGACACTTTAAAGCCTAAATTTGAACACAGATAACCATAAAGTGGTAATTCCAAGAAGTTTCTAATGTAACATATGGATAAATATGTGTAAAAAAAGTAAGTCAAGGTGTAAAACTCGCAAAACATGAAAAAAAACTCCTAAGATAAGTATGATAAAAGATGACAAATGGAAATAATGATGAACTAATACATTGGAATATGAGCTAAACCCAGACCAACCTATGTGAATAGGGAAGTTATAAAATGAAAATATCCATTATTATGGAATATTTAAATAGGGATGACCTCTGCTTAATGAAAAAGATATGAAATTTGATGGTCTACCTCTTGATGGAGGGTGGAAAACTTTATAAAACAAGAAAACATACACAAGAATGATGAACAATAACCAAAAGATAAGTGATGGGATTCTTTAACATTAATAATTCCTATGATGATAGCAAAGAATCCAAGGTGAAAAAGGTAATATGACACATAATAAGTTGTATATCTGTATAATAACAAAGAAAGTTGGTAGCCCCCTTCCTTTGTTAGTTGGCATGTTGAGTCAGTCACTAGTAAGACCGATATTGAGTTAGTAGATCAGAGTGGCACATCAGTAGTGTGGTTGGCCCATAACCCACATGTCCTTTTACATCACCAAGGTATAGAGGAATCCACATTGAGGCCTGAGGAGGAGATGAGGAGGAAGTACCCCTCACTTTTCTCTTCAGATTTTGGGGGTGAAATACCTATTAGGGGTTTATGGCTTGTAAGACCATTGACCTGGGTTTTGGGATAACCTTATTTGTTTGGATTAAGTGTGTTCTTAGAACCTTGATCTAATCTTTTGAGATGTAATTGGGATTTTTGGAGAGAGTAAGTTTCAAGTTTGATCTTCTTTGGATGATGTTTGCGCTTTATGTGCTAGTTTTGGTTCAAATTACAATTTACCCAAAGTTGGGGGTAATGTGCAATTTTCCACCTCTATAGTGTTTCATCTCTTTCTGCACTTCATTTATAGGAAATAGAAAGAGGTGGAAACTTTTCTTGATCCTTGGTTGAGGAGTATCAACCTTAGTAGTGATTAGGGTTTATATGGGCGATACGTGTCTTAACCTAGGTGCATATAGTGTGTTGTCTCAAACTAGGCCATGATCTAGGGAAAGTTTGGTGTGTGTCACAGTTGAGACTCACCCTCTGTATGTTGAGGTCACAACCAAGGTGGTGTTAGGTCGAGATGGTTTCCCCTTTATAAGATGTCTCGACCTAGGGTTTGAGTTGGTCACTTGTCTCGAGCAAGTGATGATGGTTGGTGTGTATGTCACGACCATGGATGGTGAATCATGGGAGGGTTGCGACTTCAACCATGTGGGTGACCAAAGTGGTCAAGACCCAACCTAGAGTGTATCACCATGTCTTGCATGTTGAGCTAGAGTGGTTGCATGTTGGTTTCTTGAGGGGACAAGTGTCCCTTGCACATCATCCCTTGCCTTCTCTCTCATCTTCCACCTATATAACCTATTATCTCTTTATGATAGTAACCCTTTTTGTCCTTCCTTATTCCTCCCTCTCTTTTGCTTGTCCTTGGATCTTGGTGGAGCAAGGAGATCTGACCTTGGAGCTTGGTGACCGAACTCTTCTTGCATGTGGTGCTTGTGGTGACCCTAGTTCATCTTCAACCTTGGTAAGTGTTTACCTTCCTTGATGGAATTTTATTTGATCTCCTACCTCCATCATCTTCTCTTTTATCGGCCCTAGACCATGGTTCCTCCATGGTGGTCGTTTTTGAGGGAGACTCCTCTTCACAAGGGTCGTAGACCTTGTTTTGACAAGGTAGACCCATGTGTGAGGAAGGTTTCTCCTCTCTTTCTCTCTTTTCCTTTTTGGTTCATCCTAGAGGTTTGTGCTCTCTTTTCTTGGGCTACTTTTGACCTTGGTACCTTCTGGTTCTTGAGGTTCTCTTTGGGCTAAGGGTAGAGAATTTGGTGGAGCTTCTTCAACCTTTGGATTGTGTGCTTGGAGCCTTGATCTTGGAGCTTGGAATCCTTGGTGGTGATCTTTTTTAAGGCGGGTTATATAACTCTTAAACTTCTTTATTAATGCACCTTTCTTACATGCATGCTACTATATTCTCTCTATAAAATGTTCCACTAAAATTATAGTAGATGATGATAATCTCTAGAACTTTTTTGGTGGTGATTATCTTGTTTGATTTGGATGAAATCTGAAACCCTAATTTCATGTACCTGATTTTGGTGGTTGTGGTGTTATGGTGTTTGTGGTGTTATGTTGGTTCTTTCTCTACCTTTTGATCTTGGTTTTGCTCACACCCATGATGTCTGAGTACCTATATGTTGAAGGGAGTTTAGGTTCAATTTTTGGTACCTTAATCATGGTTTCCTCTCTCTTAGTGGAAATTCATTCATGTGGTTTCATGATGCAGGACCAAGGGTTTACGGTGATCATTTTGCATGAGCCTTTTCCTGCATGATAATTAAGGTTTCCCCTTGGCCTTGTTTTCGATTTTGAGACCAAGATATCATCCCTTAGGATGGTTGATATACTCTAGGTGTTGTGGTCGCAACATGGTCTAGGTGGTGTGGTCACGACCTAGTAGTGTAAAATGGTCGAGACATATGATGATGATAGAGGTTTAGATACATGTTGATGATGGTGGTTGAGAGGTATGCTAGGACACTTAATGACACTCGTGCATCATTAATGTATAAGCCATGCCGAGTGTTGTTTGGAATAATGTATAATCAACCCTTATGGTGTTCCTTAACCCTAATACACTCCAACATGGTGGGAGGTGGTGAACCTGGGATTGGTGATGGAGCTTAGCTTCCAAATCCCTAATTGACTATGAATGGAATACCCTAACCCTAATGATGAGTATGGTGACATGATTTCTTCTCTTTATTGGAATGTCTAGTATATTATGATGATATCTTTCTGTTGTTGTGAACCTCTAACCTTGCAGGATGAATGCATGTCATGCTTGGGCATGAAATTGTGATGGTTGTGTCTAATTGAGACATGTGGAGATGACAATGTGACACATGGATTTAGGATGTTTTCACTCTCTTTTTTATCAATTTCTAACCATGTAGGTGATATGAACTTGAATGACATAGATAGTGCTTTCTATGATGAGTATTATGTGAATGGGTCCTATGACCAGATAATTGCTTGATGTCTATTGTGAGGTGATACATCTAAACCTATGATTAAGGGAGAGATACCCCACAATGATGTGAGATTAGTGATAGCCTTGAGTGGCTGAATAAAAATGATGATGGACTTGTGAATGATAGTGTGGAGATGTTATGTGATGATAGTGTCACAAGTTCACACCTTATAAGTTATATATCTTTGAAAGTTGTACCATGCCCGTATCTTTGTAGTGTTTGTTATGGTTTTGTACATTATATCTTGATTAATGCTAAAAGATACCTAATTGGCATAACTAAAAGTGGCCATGCGTGATTTGATCTCATTGTTATATATGGAATGACCATGCGTGAGCCAATTTCCTTGTTAGATATGGAACGACCATGCGTGAGCCAATTTCCTTGTTAGATATAGATGGATATGCGTGAGCCACTCCCTTTTGGGACGGCCATGCATGAGCCGATTCCCTTATGATATATGGACGAACATGCATGATCCGATCCATATGTTGACTATATGTTGTTCATACAGGTTGACTAATATGTCACTCTAGTGTCACTCTCATGCTAGATGAGAGGTGTTAGAAGGGTCATGGAATTCATCTCTTCTATTGACCATGTGTGGCACTAATGTGGACTTAGTAGTAGTACTTTTGTAAGATAAAATAAGAAAATATGAGATGAGGCCTTGATTGCTTTTGTATAGTTTGGTTGAAGGAAAATATACATGTTCTTCATATACCTTTTTAGTTTATAAAATGTTCCACTTCTCTACTATGGTCACTTAATCTGCTTAGAGGATGATAACTGCCCTGCTTATACCTATAATTGAATCTATTTATCATAGTTGTAGCTTTACTTTTGTTCTTAAGATACTTTATTAGTGATTTAATAGCATTGGCAGAGAGTTATATCTCTCACTGGGACATTTGGTCTTACCCCATGGGTTTCCACATCTTTTAGGTATGTGAATGATACCCTTTAGTTGGGAAATTTATCATACCATTACTCATGTTCCCTAATGAGGCTTAATTTGACCTAAATTCTTTATTCTTAAAACCTAAATTGTTTATTGCCTCAAAATTAGTTGTAGTATTATATTGTTTGGGTTTTTATACCCCATTGCCATGTTACATAATCTTTTGCTTAATCTTGCCATAACTCTTTTGCAAGCATGTAATTAAATGTTCTATTTAATCATAAAGTACTGGTACTTATGTACAACCACCCATAGAGGGCATGTATATAATCGCACTAGGGGAATGTTTATAATTCTCCCCATTAAAAATTATAGGTGACTGGGAATGTCTTATTCTCCCATCACCTAAGGTTAGAGGTCCGGTAGGTGCCTCAACCCTACTTAGTTAGGTAGACATATTAATTTACATGCAAATCCTTTATTTACTTTTGTTATTGGCAAGTTTCCTCAATTAAAGACTCATACTCTTGATGGCTCATCTTTTGATGATTCCCTAGCCTGATTTTCTTCTTAAATTTACCTTGTCAACTTTAGTATAGTTTAGTGACACACTTTTTGTGGGCTCCGATCTCCAAACCACGAATTAATCCCGATTTAAACATGTGCGGAAGAAAACGATAAACAGCGGAAGTCAAAAATCACGGGAAATTAAAACTTTTCGAGACTAGAGCCTGAAATCACAAACCTTTTTCCATAGAAAAAGGATTTAACTGTTTACAACATGGACAATTACTTCTTGAGTAATTGAATACAACCTTATAGAAAATTTCTCAAGAGTTCATACACCAAAACACTCCAGGACCTGAGAGTACAGAGGACACATAGGACTTTACTCTAACTACACCATGAAGCAGACTAGATCTCCACCTGAGATAATTACTGCTCCTGATGCTGCTGTTGCTGGGATTGATCACCTGAGTTCTTATTCCTCCGTCTTCGACAACCACCTAAAAAGTAGAAGTCTACGGGGTGAGACAATTATACATAATTGCCCCAGCAAGAGTTATAACTCTCCACTAGGCTTTATAAGCAAGGCAAGGAATAACTAAAGCATTAAAAGCCTTCAAGATATTCACTAGCAGTTCTATGATAAGCAGAGTTCAATCAATATTAACAATATGAGAACCTCCATGCTATTCAAGGTAACATCAATCAAATAACTCGTAGATAACTTTAACAGATATACTACGCTGTTGATTATGTTTTTCAAACATTATTGTTATGCCCTGTGGAGATGAGGTATACCACTCATACTCCAACTGATTACTGAGAAGTCGCATCAGTATCATACATAGGTCATTAAAAGAGCTGGATTCTTATGACCTCACCTTCCTCAGTCAGTTAGAGGATTGATTGTTTGACATCTGGCGGGATGTCTCTGTAATAGCTCACCAGGGTACTCTGGTCCTTCGCTATTTTTAGAGTTACAGTGGCATTCTGTACTCCCTTCGTTATCGGAAGATTTCTTGCTTATCTTTCACCGATACGGTGTTTGTGTCTTTTAGGGAGTGTAGAGATACATCTCACCTTTAAGACTTTGTGGTGGGGTCTGATGGACTACTAGAATCTACATCATCCACTCACCCTTTCTGATATAGTGAAGGTATGACGGTCTACAAGAATCTACATCAAATACCTACACTAGAATGTCAGGTTCTACACATCCATGTACCCCACATACTCAAAAGTATGTGCTCCAGGAGTTCCCTGAGGAAAACCTGTTTCACCATCATTTAGACTCTGACAATGATGGATCTATGATCAGGGCTCTACATTTCACTTGATTAGTTAGGTACATTCAGTATTCTAATCATCATACAGTAACACAACTATATATGAGAATACAAAATGTAGCAGGCCTAACTTATCACAATTATCAGTTATTCATCTCAAGTCATCTGTCAATCATGACCTTGATAACATTTATGGCTCTTACAGCTCATAAATCACAAAGGATGTCACTTAGCAGTGCATCAAGATGGTCCACTATTCATAAAGCATAAGACATGCCTTCAATGAATATAACATGGTATTCCATACCTGGGTGTAACCATCATTTCATAATAACCTGCATGGTTAATTCAACAGATAATAATAAACAATTCAGCTCTAAGTCAAGCATAGACCACCACGGCCGTGCTACCTTGCACGGTCGTGCAGAGTAAAGTCGCCACGGCTGTGCTGCCTTGCACGGTCGTGCTACATAGGATCATCACATGAATCATATTTTTATATATGAATTCCATTATTTGATCCTTTCAACTTGATTAGGTCACATCAACCCTTCAATCATATGCATACAACTATGATTAACATAGGGTACCAAGTCATTGGTCCTATAAGCAATTAGGGATGCATTCCCAATTAGGGTTTCACTTGGAATCACCCTCAACTAGGGTTTACTATTCATTTCATGGTGAATTGTACTCATTACATCATTATGTAAGAGAAACATCATCATTAAGACTCTTAATTATGATTAAGGTCCATTAGATATCATAATTAGGGTTTCTATGACCTCACATAGGTGGGTCATTCCCTAATCATGCACATTCATTTGTATTTGAAGTATCACACTTGAGTTCCCACCTTAGAAAGGGTACTTTCTCTCTCTAGGATACTTTCTCTCTCTAGAATTACTTCCTCTCACCTCTCACTAGTAGATGGTGACAACACCACTCTAGATTAGGTTAAGATAAGTCTCCACTGACTAACATAAGCCACAACATCAACATCATGTGATTAGGGTTTGATTAGAACAAGGTTTTACCCCCTTTGACCCTTCAAGGGTAAATTGGTAATTTGCCACATGATCACCATCATGGGTTAACTCACTAATCACATAGTCCCTTAATGACCTAGGTTACCATTATGGTTTAGATTGAATCACCATTGAACTAATTACATCTTCAAATGGTTAAGCACAAACCACCACAAATCTCCAAGTGGTTTTCAACCTCCAAACGATCTCAACCATCCAAACGGTCTTGAGACCGTTTGACCCTCAAACGGTCTTGAGACCGTTTGGAGATGAAGACCGTTTGGAAGGGTTGACTTCCAAACCGTTTGGAGCTTCAAACGGTTTGAGGTCGTTTGGACCAATCGAACGTGAGGTCGTTTGAGCCCAAACGGTCTTGAGGTCGTTTGGGCCCAAACGGTCTCAAGACCGTTTGGGCCCCAAACGGTCTTGAGACCGTTTGGTCTCAAACGGTCTTGAGACCGTTTGGCCAAAATGGGCTCAAACCGTTTGGACCTCCAAAGGGGTTCAATGGTCACCAAAGTATATGGATATGTGTGTTGAAGCCCTCAATTGGCTAAATCTATGCTAACCACTTATAAATTGAGTCAATTAGGGTTAGCCTTAGCCACTTAGACATCCAATTGACCCTCAATTGCAAACCAATTAGGGTTCAATCGTTCTCAATTAGGGTTTCAAGTTAATTGGTCATCAATGTTCAACAAGGTGAATCAATTCAAGGTTGAACCTATCAATTGACCTCCAATTGGGCTCAAACTTGGCCCAAACGGTCTTAAGGTCGTTTGGACATCATCCAAACGGTCTTGAGACCGTTTGCCCAACGTTTGACCAAGATCCAAGTCGTTTTGACTAAGGTTGATGTCCAATTAGGTCAAAATCAGCAATTTTTCAACAAAGCATCAATTTCCTACAATTGGACCCTCAAACCATTAGATTCTCTCAACCCTAGACCTTCAAACGGTCTTGGGTTGTGCCCAAACGGTCTTAGGACCGTTTGGAGGAATCCCCAAACGGTCTTGAGACCGTTTGGGTCCTTCAACCCAAAACTCAACAAGATCTATATATTAATTCAGCACTTTTTCACCCGATTAGGGTTCCATGTTGAAGTGCCTTCAACTCCCAATTGGTTAAGAATTAAACTTTGATTCTTTGCAGAGATGAAATTCAACATGTTAGGAACAGACCCTCAAATGGTCGTCCCTTGGTCAACTCTCTCAAACGGTCTTGAGACCGTTTCAATCCAAACGGTCTTGCAAGACCGTTTGAGAGCAAACGGTTTGAAACCGTTTGAACCCAAACGGTTTGCAACCGTTTGGACCAAAAGGGTCCAAGGTCGTTTGGAAAAGGTACATGGGGAATCACGCCCCTCATCTTTAACCTATAGCAAGGTCGGTTTCTTCCCTGGTTCAGTTGCAATCGTGCAAAGAAGAAGGGAGGTATAAGAAGATTTTGCTAAGAAAATTGCAAGAAGTAAAGCATACATATAAAGCACAAGTTTAGAATTATAAAACCTGCCTCAAGTTTGTTCCTAAAGCTCCAGGACTTCGAAGTCCAAGCTCTAATGGCGTCCTTGAGCTTCCACAACTCGATCAGGGATGAAAACTCCAAGGAATCGAAGCTTTAGTTGGCTAGAACAAGGAGACTAGTTAAGCTAACCATAAAACCAACCTTAGAAGGTGCAAACCTCCATGAATTCGAGCTAGACTTGAGGTTTCTTACCTAGAGCAAGCTATTTCGTCTCCCTGTTCTCCAGAGCAAGTCCTTGGCCGTTTGAGAAAGAAGAGAAGTGAATGAAACAGGGAAAGATCGTTTGCTCGTTTACAAAGGAAATAGCTTTTATAGTTTTAGCCTATTTCTTACTACAAGGACCTTTCAAAACCAAAATTCACATCTAGGTCCCTCCTTGCTCAAGGGCACGCCCAAGCCCATATAATCTCATGCAAAAGATCAAGTAAACTCAAGATCTATGGATATAGGAATCCAACCTTCAACTAGGGTACATACATGAAAGGGTTTTGTACCCATTTTAGGTGATTTCTATCACAAAGATCATTTTTCTCATCTGATTAGTGAATGATGTATCTCTTTCATCATTTCTACTCTAAATGATGACAAGAGTCATAAAAGATGTTCTAGATGGTGAAAATTACAAGTTGGACCCCTCAATTTGGGTAAATTGCACTTTACCCCAAATTAGGGTTTCTGAGCATGGGGATTGCTTCCACAGCTGCACCTTGGTGCTCAAGCTTGGGAAATCCCTCAAACCTTATCATAGACATCTTCATGATGTCTCAACATCAAAGGAACATCTTATCTTGTGAATTTTGCAAGTTCAACCCTTAAACTGGGTAATTTGCATATAGGTCCCTGCATACAACAAAATGCTACAACTTTATACAAAAAGGAGCAAAATTGAAAGTGAATGTTCCTGAGGAACTTAATTACATGCCAGGGAGTGTTCACAAGTATATTAATTACATATTTAAGCAAAACTTCCAGGGTTAGGTCATAACCCAGGTCAGGGGTGTTACAAATTCTTTACCCCTCAAAAGGATTTCGTCCCCGAAATTGATAAGGCATATTATAAGAAAAGAGCAGGATATTTCCTTCTCATCTCATCTTCTAGCTCCCAAGTGGCTTCTTCAACATCACGATGGTTCCAGAGGACTTTTACAAGGCTTATATCCTTCTTCTTTAACTTTTTAATTCTGTTATCGAGGATTGACACTGGTCCTTCCTCATACGTTATATCTTCATTCAGTTCTACTTCCATAGGTTGTAGAACTGACTCGGTATCTGGGTGACATTTCCTCAGCATGGAAATGTGAAACACAGGGTGCAGCTTCTGCAACTCCTGAGGTAACTCTAGTCTATAGGCCACCTTTCCAACTCTTTCAACAATTGGATAAGGTCCCATAAATCTAGGAGCTAACTTCCCTTTCTTCCCAAAACGAAGGACTCCTTTCCAAGGTGAGACCTTGAGAAACACTCTATCTCCAACCTAGAATTCTAGGGGTCTACGATGTTTATCAGCATACGACTTCTGTCTATCTTGTGCAGTCTTAAGCTGTTGTTGTATAACTTTAATCTTTTCTGTAGTTTGCTGCACAAGATCAGGACCTAACAACTGGTGCTCACCAGTTTCATACCAACACAAGGGTGATCTACAACGTCTACCATATAAGGCTTCATATGGTGCCATATCAATGCTATGCTGATAGCTATTGTTATAGGCAAACTCTATCAGGCTTAGGTGTAGATCCCAACTCCCGGTAAACTGGAGAGCACATGCTCTCAACAGATCTTCTAAGGTCTGTATAGTCCTTTCTGACTGTCCATCAGTCTGAGGATGAAAGGCTGTACTAAACCTTAGCTTGGTGCCTAGGGCTCTGTGTAACTGCTCCCAAAAGCGACTCGTAAACTGGGGACCTCTGTCAGAAACTATAGTGACAGGAACTCCGTGCAAACGCACTATCTCTTGGACATATATCTGGGATAACCTTTCAGCAGAATAGGTTGTTTTGACAGGTAAGAAATGTGCTGTCTTTGTCAACCTATCAACAACTACCCAAATGGAATCATGTCCTTTGTTTGTCCTGGGTAGGCCAACAACAAAGTCCATGGTCACATGGTCCCACTTCCACTGTGGTATGGGTAAGGGTTGCATTGTTCCTGCAGGTTTCTGATGTTCAGCCTTGACCTGCTGACACACAGGACACCTCAGAACAAACTCAGCTACATCCTTCTTCATCCCAGGCCACTAATACATATCCTTCAAGTTTTGATACATCTTGGTGCTCCCTGGATGCATAGCATACATCGAAGAATGAGCTTCTTCCAGGACTAACTTCCTCAGGTTATCCACATCTGGCACTATCATCCTTCCATGATAGCAAGCCATCTGGTCATCTGACTCATGAAAACCTTCTTGCTTCTCATTTCCAAACTCAGATCTAATCTGCTGTACAAAAGCATCTACTTGTTGTGCCTCCTTTATCTGCTCTCTTAAGGTAGGTTTAATCTGCATCTCAGCTAACAAACCAGCCAACAATGATACCTTCATATGTACATTGTCTTGTCTTAAAGAGATAAGCATATCTCTTCTAGAGCATACTAAGGAACTTAGTTGTGCCCTATCCATGGTTGATGTTGCTGATTTCCTACTCAAGGCATCAACAACCACATTGGCTTTGCCCGGATGGTAATCAATTGTACAATCGTAGTCCTTGATTAACTCCATCCAACGACGTTGCCTCATGTTGAGCTCATGTTGAGTGAAGATATACTTAAGGTTCTTTTGGTCTGTGAAAATCTGAAAAGTTTCTCCGTAGAGATAATGTCTCCAGATTTTCAAAGCATGGACCACAGCAGCTAACTCTAGATCGTGTGTCGGATAATTTCCCTCGTGTTTCTTAAGCTGTCGGGAAGCAAAAGAAATCACTTGCTTATCCTGCATCAACACACATCCAAGTCCATTCTTGGAGGCATCACAAAAGATTATATATTCCTTTCCTTGCTCAGGTAACACAAGCACAGGTGCACTTGTCAACCTTTCCTTCAACAGCTGAAAAGACTGTTGACACTTATCACTCCAAGCAAAAGGGACATCCTTCCGGGTTAACTTGGTCAAAGGTAAGGCTATAGAACTGAAATTCTTAATAAACCTTCGATAATAACCAGCTAACCCCAAGAAACTTCTAATCTCCGTCGGTGTCTTTGGTTGTTCCCACTGCAGAACAGACTCTATCTTTGCAGGGTCAACACGAATCCCCGAGGCAGATACCACATGTCCAAGGAAGGATACTTCAGATAACCAAAACTCACACTTGCTGAACTTAGCGTATAGCTTATGTTCTCTTAGCAAGGTCAAAGTCTGGCGAAGGTGCTGCTCATGCTGCTGAGCATCCTTACTATAAATCAGTATGTCATCTATGAAGACGACAACACACTGATCAAGAAAAGGTCGGAAGACTCTATTCATGAGTTCCATGAATGCAGCCGGTGCATTGGTTAGTCCAAACGACATAACCGTGAACTCATAGTGACCATATCTCATCCTAAAGGCAGACTTGGATATGTCACTGTCCTTAATGCGGATCTGATGATATCCGGACCTTAAGTCTATCTTGGAAAAGACTGTTGCACCACGCAACTGGTCGAAAAGATCATCAATCCTCGGCAAAGGATACTTATTCTTTATTGTTACTTTATTGAGTTGTCGGTAATCAATGCACAGCCGCATCGATCCATCTTTCTTTTTAACAAACAAAACTGGAGCACCCCAAGGTGAGGTACTCGGTCGGATGAAACCCTTCTCAAGTAACTCTTGAAGCTGTTTCTTGAGTTCTGCCATCTCAGCAGGCGCCATCCTATACGGAGTCTGGGCTATGGGTTTCGTATCTGGGACCAAATTGATCTCAAAATCAATTTCCCGGGGTGGTGGTATACCAGGAAGTTCTTCGGGAAACACATCCTCGAATTCCCTGACTATCGGAACTTCAGCAGGGTTGGAACTTTCCTTGGTAACATCAACCACATGGGCTAAGAATGCATAGCATCCTTGCCTCATCAGCTTATCAGCAACCATGGCTGATACAAGACAGGTGGGCAGAATCTTTCTTTCACCTTGAAAGATCCATGTGTTGCTTTCATCAGCAAACACTGCCAGCTTGGACTCACAATCCAAGACAACTCGATACCTTTCCAAGGTATCCATCCCTAGGATTATATCAAATCCTTGCATATCAAGCGGTATAAGATCCACCTGAATGCGATGCTTAGAAAAGGAAAGTACGTAGGGAGAGCATACTTCCTTCAGAACAGCAGACCCACTCAACGGGGTTTCCAACAATAACTTATCTGCCCTATGACTAGTTGTCAAATTGCAATTATGAATCACTCTTCGAGTGATGAAAGAGTGCGTAGCACCCGGGTCAATCAAAACAGATACTACACAAGATTTAGACATATCAGAATATAAAAGTTCCATCTGACCTGTCACTACTTGTGGATTGACCACTGCCTCTGGTGGGTTCATAGCATAGAACCTCGCCGTAGCCTGTTGTTGAGGTGGTGCTGATGATCCGGCTTGAGACGCTTGTCCGCGTCCTCGTCCTGTTCCTTGAGATTGTCCTCCCTGTGATCCCTGTTGTCCTTGTCTCGGAGGCTGTGTCACACTGACAGGCCTAGATCGGCAGTCCTTCCTCAAATGTCCCACCTTACCACAGTTGTAGCATCTTCTTTCTTGTGGTCCGGTAGCAGACATTGAGGCAGAACTCTGTGTCTCCCGAGGTGGTTGTCCTCTTCCTCTACCTCTACTAGGAGACCACTGAGTCTGAGGACTAGATCTAGATGGTGGAGGGTTAGGTGTAGAGGATCTAGACTTCTTAAAGTCCATAGATGAAGAACCCTGGAACTGTGGATACCTCTTCTGTGTGTGCCTCTTCTCAACCACAGATCGCTCTATCCTTCGGACTGACTCAACGAAGGTAGAGAATCTCTCTCGGTTCTCTAAGGTAGACACTGGGGTAGACATATCAGCATTCAACCCCCTCTCGAACCTTCTGATTCTCTCTTCCTCTGTGGCAGCCATGTGCGGACAGAACTGCAACAACTCCATGAACTTAGCTTCATACTCGCTAATGTTCATCATACCCTGTATCAGTCTCTCAAACTGAGAGATCTTCTCATCTAGGAAAGTCTTTGGGAAATATCTTTGGACAAGTTCCCGCCGAAAATCTTCCCACGAGATCTCTAATCCAGGCCTCTTCTGCTCTTCCATGGTCCACCAGTGACCAGCACTTCCTTTGAGAAGATAGACAGCATGTCTAACCTTCTCAACTTCAGGGATGTTGAGGATCCTGAAGGCCTTCTCCAGTTCTGTCAACCACAGATCAGCATCTGCGGGGTCAGCAGTCCCATGGTACTCGGTAGCTCCGACACGACGTAGTCGCTCGAACGTCTTCCCGATACCTTGCCCCTCAGGCTGGACAGGTGCCCTAGGTGCAGGCATAGGCAACCTGTCAGTTATATGTTTCATGGCAGTCATAAACTGCCCAAACATTGTCTGGACTGCTGGGTTACCCATATCAGCTGGGTCAAACTGGGGTGGCTCTCTAGGCTGTTCTGGTACAGGCTGTTCCCCTTCAGGTACTCCTGCACCGCCTTGGGGTGCACTGGCACTGCTCTCTCCCATATACTCATCATGTGGCTCAGACATCTTAAATATCTTCTTCTCCTGAGGAGTAGAAGATTCTATTAGATAAGGAAGGAATACTAAAGATAGACTCGACTTCCTAAGTCCTATGCCTCTGTAGACTCGGCGAACTAAGCTCTGATACCACTTAATTGTGGGCTCCGATCTCCAAACCACGAATTAATCCCAATTTAAACATGTGCGGAAGCAAATGATAAACAGCGGAAGTCAAAAATCACGGGAAATTAAAACTTTTCGAGACTAGAGCCTGAAATCACAAACCTTTTTCCATAGAAAAAGGATTTAACTGTTTACAACATGGACAATTACTTCTTGAGTAATTGAATACAACCTTATACAAAATTTCTCAAGAGTTCATACACCAAAACACTCCAGGACCTGAGAGTACAGAGGACACATAGGACTTTACTCTAACTACACCATGAAGCAGACTAGATCTCCACCTGAGATAATTACTGCTCCTGATGCTGCTGTTGCTGGGATTGATCACCTGAGTTCTTATTCCTCCGTCTTCGACGACCACCTAAAAAGTAGAAGTCTACGGGGTGAGACAATTATACATAATTTCCCCAGCGAGAGTTATAACTCTCCACTAGGCCTTATAAGCAAGGCAAGGAATAACTAAAGCATTAAAAGCCTTCAAGATATTCACTAGCAGTTCTATGATAAGCAGAGTTCAATCAATATTAACAATATGAGAACCTCCATGCTATTCAAGGTAACATCAATCAAATAACTCGTAGATAACTTTAACAGATATACTACGCTGTTGATTATGTTTTTCAAACATTATTGTTATGCCCTGTGGAGATGAGGTATACCACTCATACTCCAACTGATTACTGAGAAGTCGCATCAGTATCATACATAGGTCATTAAAAGAGCCGGATTCTTATGACCTCACCTTCCTCAGTCTGTTAGAGGATTGATTGTTTGACATCTGGCGGGATGTCTCTGTAATAGCTCACCAGGGTACTCTGGTCCTTCGCTATTTTTAGAGTTACAGTGGCATTCTGTACTCCCTTCGTTATCGGAAGATTTCTTGCTTATCTTTCACCGATACGGTGTTTGTGTCTTTTAGGGAGTGTAGAGATACATCTCACCTTTAAGACATTGTGGTGGGGTCTGATGGACTACTAGAATCTACATCATCCACTCACCCTTTCTGATATAGTGAAGGTATGACGGACTACAAGAATCTACATCAAATACCTACACTAGAATGTCAGGTTCTACACATCCATGTACCCCACATACTCAAAAGTATGTGCTCCAGGAGTTCCCTGAGGAAAACCTATTTCACCATCATTTAGACTCTGACAATGATGGATCTATGATCAGGGCTCTACATTTCACTTGATTAGTTAGGTACATTCAGTATTCTAATCATCATACAGTAACACAGCTATATATGAGAATACAAAATGTAGCAGGCCTAACTTATCACAATTATCAGTTATTCATCTCAAGTCATCTGTCAATCATGACCTTGATAACATTTATGGCTCTTACAGCTCATAAATCACAAAGGATGTCACTTAGCAGTGCATCAAGATGGTCCACTATTCATAAAGCATAAGACATGCCTTCAATGAATATAACATGGTATTCCATACCTGGGTGTAACCATCATTTCATAATAACCTGCATGGTTAATTCAACAGATAATAATAAACAATTCAGCTCTAAGTCAAGCATAGACCACCACGGCTGTGCTACCTTGCACGGTCGTGCAGAGTAAAGTCGCCACGGCCGTGCTGCCTTGCACGGTCGTGCTACATAGGATCATCACATGAATCATATTTTTATATATGAATTCCATTATTTGATCCTTTCAACTTGATTAGGTCACATCAACCCTTCAATCATATGCATACAACTATGATTAACATAGGGTACCAAGTCATTGGTCCTATAAGCAATTAGGGATGCATTCCCAATTAGGGTTTCACTTGGAATCACCCTCAACTAGGGTTTACTATTCATTTCATGGTGAATTGTACTCATTACATCATTATGTAAGAGAAACATCATCATTAAGACTCTTAATTATGATTAAGGTCCATTAGATATCATAATTAGGGTTTCTATGACCTCACATAGGTGGGTCATTCCCTAATCATGCACATTCATTTGTATTTGAAGTATCACACTTGAGTTCCCACCTTAGAAAGGGTACTTTCTCTCTCTAGGATACTTTCTCTCTCTAGAATTACTTCCTCTCACCTCTCACTAGTAGATGGTGACAACACCACTCTAGATTAGGTTAAGATAAGTCTCCACTGACTAACATAAGCCACAACATCAACATCATGTGATTAGGGTTTGATTAGAACAAGGTTTTACCCCCTTTGACCCTTCAAGGGTAAATTGGTAATTTGCCACATGATCACCATCATGGGTTAACTCACTAATCACATAGTCCCTTAATGACCTAGGTTACCATTATGGTTTAGATTGAATCACCATTGAACTAATTACATCTTCAAATGGTTAAGCACAAACCACCACAATTCTCCAAGTGGTTTTCAACCTCCAAACGATCTCAACCATCCAAACGGTCTTGAGACCGTTTGACCCTCAAACGGTCTTGAGACCGTTTGGTCTCAAACGGTCTTGAGACCGTTTGGAGATGAAGACCGTTTGGAAGGGTTGACTTCCAAACTGTTTGGAGCTTCAAACGGTTTGAGGTCGTTTGGACCAATCGACCTTGAGGTCGTTTGAGCCCAAACGGTCTTGAGGTCGTTTGGGCCCAAACGGTCTTGAGACCGTTTGGCCCCAAACGGTCTTGAGACCGTTTGGCCCCAAACGGTCTTGAGACCGTTTGGCCCCAAACGGTCTTGAGACCGTTTGGCCCCAAACGGTTCTTGAGACCGTTTGGGTCCAAACGGTCTTGAGACCGTTTGGCCAAAATGGGCTCAAACCATTTGGACCTCCAAAGGGGTTCAATGGTCACCAAAGTATATGGATATGTGTGTTGAAGCCCTCAATTGGCTAAATCTATGCTAACCACTTATAAATTGAGTCAATTAGGGTTAGCCTTAGCCACTTAGACATCCAATTTACCCTCAATTGCAAACCAATTAGGGTTCAATCGTTCTCAATTAGGGTTTCAAGTTGATTGGTCATCAATGTTCAACAAGGTGAATCAATTCAAGGTTGAACCTATCAATTGACCTCCAATTGGGCTCAAACTTGGCCCAAACGGTCTTAAGGTCGTTTGGACATCATCCAAACGGTCTTGAGACCGTTTTCCCAAAGTTTGACCAAGATCCAAGTCGTTTTTACTAAGGTTGATGTCCAATTAGGTCAAAATCAGCAATTTTTCAACAATGCATCAATTTCCTACAATTGGACCCTCAAACCATTAGATTCTCTCAACCCTAGACCTTCAAACGGTCTTGGGTTGTGCCCAAACGGTCTTAGGACCGTTTGGAGGAATCCCCAAACGGTCTTGAGACCGTTTGGGTCCTTCAACCCAAAACTCAACAAGATCTATATATTAATTCAGCACTTTTTCACCCGATTAGGGTTCCATGTTGAAGTGCCTTCAACTCCCAATTGGTTAAGAATTAGACTTTGATTCTTTGCAGAGATGAAATTCAACATGTTAGGAACAGACCCTCAAACGGTCGTCCCTTGGTCAACTCTCTCAAACGGTCTTGAGACCGTTTCAATCCAAACGGTCTTGCAAGACCGTTTGAGAGCAAACGGTTTGAAACCGTTTGAACCCAAACGGTTTGCAACCGTTTGGACCAAAAGGGTCCAAGGTCGTTTGGAAAAGGTACATGGGGAATCACGCCCCTCATCTTCAACCTCTAGCAAGGTCGGTTTCTTCCCTGGTTCAGTTGCAATCGTGCAAAGAAGAAGGGAGGTAGAAGAAGATTTTGCTAAGAAAATTGCAAGAAGTAAAGCATACATATAAAGCACAAGTTTAGAATTATAAAACCCGCCTCAAGTTTGTTCCTAAAGCTCCAAGACTTCGAAGTCCAAGCTCTAATGGCGTCCTTGAGCTTCCACAACTCGATCAGGGGTGAAAACTCCAAGGAATCGAAGCTTTAGTTGGCTAGAACAAGGAGACTAGTTAAGCTAACCATAAAACCAACCTTAGAAGGTGCAAACCTCCATGAATTCGAGCTAGACTTGAGGTTTCTTACCTAGAGAAAGCTATTTCGTCTCCCTGTTCTCCAGAGCAAGTCCTTGGCCGTTTGAGAAAGAAGAGAAGTGAATGAAATAGGGAAAGATCGTTTGCTCGTTTACAAAGGAAATAGCTTTTATAGTTTTAGCCTATTTCTTACTACAAGGACCTTTCAAAACCAAAATTCACATCTAGGTCCCTCCTTGCTCAAGGGCACGCCCAAGCCCATCTAATCTCATGCAAAAGATCAAGTAAACTCAAGATCTAAGGATATAGGAATCCAACCTTCAACTAGGGTACATACATGAAAGGGTTTTGTACCCATTTTAGGTGATTTCTATCACAAAGATCATTTTTCTCATCTGATTAGTGAATGATGTATCTCTTTCATCATTTCTACTCTAAATGATGACAAGAGTCATAAAAGATGTTCTAGATGGTGAAAATTACAAGTTGGACCCCTCAATTTGGGTAAATTGCACTTTACCCCAAATTAGGGTTTCTGAGCATGGGGATTGCTTCCATAGCTGCACCTTGGTGCTCAAGCTTGGGAAATCCCTCAAACCTTATCATAGACATCTTCATGATGTCTCAACATCAAAGGAACATCTTATCTTGTGAACTTTGCAAGTTCAACCCTTAAACTGGGTAATTTGCATATAGGTCCCTGCATACAACAAAATGCTACAACTTTATACAAAAAGGAGCAAAATTGAAAGTGAATGTTCCTGAGGAACTTAATTACATGCCAGGGAGTGTTCACAAGTATATTAATTACATATTTAAGCAAAACTTCCAGGGTTTGGTCATAACCCAGGTCAGGGGTGTTACACTTTTATTTTTCTTTCCCTTTTGCTGGGTGCTTTCCCAACCACCCAGATGTGGAGCAAGGTGTTGGATATGGAATGAAGATCTTGGCTTTGGCTTGGGACTTAGATGATGGATATTTTTCTTGGAGACAAAAGTGGAGTAGTCTAGTTCCCTCTACTTAGATCCACTTTTTGTATAAAGCATGTACACCCATATTGGGAAAATTTTTATGTACACTTTATTTAAATTGAATATAGTCAAAATTTTATCTTCCGCTGCTATCCAAGTTGGATTTTATTTACCATTGTTATTAGTAGAGAGGTTGATTGATTTCACTTCTTTACAGCATGGTATCAGATCCAATGGTAGTAGGATCTTTGACTATTTCAGTTTGTCTCCCTAGTTAGAACCCTAGATTTGCATAGTTCCTTTAGGTGACATGGTTACCCTAGATTTGATCTACCTTGATGATAGGTTGACTTAGGAACCAATAGTTCCACATTAGAACCTTGTTGAATAAAATCCTAAAATACTTATAATTAAAATATGCATAACTTGATGTTGTTTATGTTTGCCTTTAGGTAACTATTAGGGCATGCAGTTGAAGCAAGGGTGTCTTGAAAGGATCAGGGTTTTGGGGGCTGGTAAAATTTTCCTCCACTCCACTAGCTTGGTTTACGAGGACTCCCGTGCCCATATGATACCGACCTGGCCTGCGGTGATACGAATTGCCCGAAATAGTTTGCTTTTAGGCAATAGTAACCTTATACTTCTATGATGTATATATTTGGGAACCCTAATTTGATTTTTTTGAGGATGGATACCAAGATAGTTTCCTTTTATCCCTAGAACCTAGACTTTAGAGTTTGGGTGTTTCAGGAAGATTACAGAGTGTGCAGTGGAAGCATGATGGATCTTGATAATGGTTTAGTTAGTCTTATACTTTAACCCTAGTGTAGTAGGTCAAACCCTTTAAGCGGTGGTGTATGGTTAGTTGATGATGTTTGAGTGGTTAGATTTTGAGGACGAAATCCTATTTAGGGGGATGGAACCCTATAACATCTAGATCTATCTTTAGAAACCCTAACTCCATAAATAGGAGGTTAGTATGCTTGGATCCTTAGTCGTGACCAAACATGTAATAGTGGTAACCCTAACATGCTTGTTAATATGTATTGAACATATAATTATCATCTAAGGAATAATGCATGTTCTTGAACCCTAATGTACATCCAATGCACATAATATGAATATCAATGCTAATTGTCAATAAGTAAGATGTTAATAATGTCATGAACCTATAAATCCTAATGATATGATGAGTAAGGTTATAATTCATAATTAATGCATGCTAAGGATGAATAAGTGCAATATAATGGTCATACTGACCTAAACCCTAAGTTGTAATCATCTAACCTTAATATATACATCTTTAATGCCTTTCATGACACATTAATGATGTTAAGAGTCATAATTATTTAACATACTTTGATACACATAAATGATATATATATATATATATATATAATCATCTAATCACATATTAATTAAGTCATTAATATGAATGCATGTTACCTTGTTAACTAATATACATGTTATTAGTCACCTAATGTGAATCAAATCATTAATATGACATATGTTCCACCTTGATCATTAAAATACATATAATGGATTCAATATGAATATGAGATTATTGGAATTCACATAAATGTGCAAAATCAATAATATAAATTAATAAATATGAATAATGACTAATGATGACATTAATGTGAGAAATAAAGATAATGTGACATTGTGACAATGTTAATATGAATATAAGTGACTAATGTGACAATAATTGAAATAATTGTATGCTTAACGACAAATTGGATAGAATGTCTTATATTCATGTAAAATAATTTGTTATAACTCAATAAAGTGATAATATGAGGATAATGAAGTATAAATCCTAATTATTAAGGACAATGATCTAATATAATAATGAATGTTGAGATAATTGAGTAACCTCTAATTGTGCATAATAATGAAATATAATTCTTTTTGGCAACTAAGTGAATGTGACATGATATAATTAAAATAATGATGATAATGTGATATCATAAAGAGTATAATGTTAATGAGCCAAACATATAAATAATGTTAAATCTCATAAAAAGAATATCTTAATAGTGGACCCTAGGTGATCCTTGAGAACCCAACCTATGATGAGTTATGTGTGAAGTTTATGAACCCTTAGGTGTAGTTGAAGTATAAGTTTTGGTGGAAGTTGTATGGTTGGAGGAACAACATGAAGTTTTGGTGATGTGAGGTTGCACACTTACCTTTCCCTAATTGCTAGTGATTTCAGGGACGAAATCCTCTTAAAGGGGTGCAGTGTTGTAACATACCGAAATCTAGGCATTTTGCCTTTTTGGCCCTCTTTCCATCTTTTCCTTTCATTTATATCATCTTTGGCCTTTCTATTTAATTAGTGGACAATATGATGGCCTAATGAACATTTGTTCACCTTTTATTCCAATATTTGGGTTTATGCACAAATACCTCAGTGGAAGCTTAGTAATGGGTCGAATATGCAAAATATCCACTTAAGTGATAAAAAGAATACATAAATTCGTCCAATAAATTTCTAGTACTTTTTATAATATGAAAAAGAAAGAAAATCCCGAAATATATACGAAGGAGATGATAAATGTAATATTTGGAGATAATGTGGGATATAATGATAAAAGGAGGTAATGAGGAATATATTGTCTCGAAAATCATAAGTGGAAACCCATAAAGATAATTTTGATATGCAAATTCGTTTTCTTGATCTAAAAGAAACTTAATGGCCAAGTATCATCTATTTTGGATAATAAATAAATATATAATGCCTTTAATACAAGATAATGGGAAATAAGCCAAGAAAGGGAGATAAAATACTTAATGCCCTCAAATTAGAAAACTAACTCCAAATTCGTAATCTATATATCAAAATTAGTCTATGTGTCAATTTGTATTTAATTTGGTTAATGTTTAATATTTTATTTTAATCTGGAGAGAGAAAATGATTTAAAGACCAAAAATATTAAATATATGTTGATAAAATTTAATTAATGCCAAAAACGTGTTTATTATTACTTGTATACCAAGTTTCATATTTTTAGGAAGTTTTTAGATGCCTCTAATAAATTAAAAGGTTAAATAAGTGATAAAATTTAAATGAATTAAATAAAATAATAAATATCCTCAAAAAATATAATAATGCAAAATTCTTGTTCTACGTGTTAAAATAGACCTTTGAATGAATTTTGAATCAATTTGGAAAATATTTGTTGAGATGATAAATTAAGGAGAGAGAAAATGTATAAAACTTTCAAATCATTATTCAAAATAACAAATGACTTAAAAAAATGGAAATAAAACCGAATTCGTGTCTAACATACTTAATATGAGTTATGGGTGAAGTTTTGTAATTTTTGGAGAATCTAATAGTCATTAATTGGAGAGCAAAGAGAAAATAAAAATTAGTTTAATTAAATAATCTAATTTTTTCAAAAGTCAAATCTAATTTTATATTTAGATTCCTAACCTAAAAATAAATAAACCTACCAAATTTAAGTTTATTTGGACTTTATTTGCACCCTTAAATAATTAGAGAAAAGTTTATGCATTAAATGCACCAAATGACCAAAGTTATCAAGTTGTATTAAATGATCATTTCATCTTCTTCCTTGGTCACGTATGAATAGTAATCCGCGTTTTGTGATTTTTTCGGATGGCTATTTCTCCCTCGTTTCTCAACGAAACTTTTGGTAACATACTCGTTCAGTTTCGTGAAGAATCGAGAAAACGCCCTATTGCTTGCTTCCCAAACTTTTCGGCCACCAACCTCCTTGCCACATCCCTTCCCCTCACCTATATATATATCCCTACCCCTACGTGTGCCGGCATGATCGCGAAGCAACCCTACTTCCAATTGCTTTATTTTTTGTTGTTTCGACCACCGACGAGCCCCCAAAGATATGGAGATTGCGGCACCTCTCTGTCTCTCTTCTGACATCACCATCGACACAATTAATAGAACCATCAAGTTCATGATCTCTCTCTCTTTCAATCGCATATTTGAACATTGGTTTTGGTTGGCTATCCTGGTTTTACCCAAAATCTTATCCAAACAGCAACAGCTGCTCGACGCCATGGAAACGGGTCTGGGAGGGAGATGACTCCCTGAGTTCTTACTCTTTTACCCCCTATTTTCCTCTTCCTTTGTTATTCTTGGTCAGGGGCAATATTGCCTTTTTTCCCTTGTTATTTTTGTTTTGAGGCAAGTCAATCAGACTTTGACCCGGTGACATGGCTGAATCTGATTCGGCCGTGTCATCTGGGCCCCACTCTCTCTTTCACTTTCGCAACTTTAAATGCTGATGTGGAATTTTGTGATTGGTCGAATTTATAAAAATGATATCTTTTTACTCAGTTGTCCAAATTTAAATCTAAAATATGTTTTGGAATTGAGAGAATGAGATCTGTCTAACAAAAATACTTTCGTGGTTTGATTCTGAGTTTTTCGAATATGTATTTTTTCGAGTTGATTTAATTAACTAATAAATATGGAAAATACTTTAAAAAAATTAGTAACTCAAAAATATACAAAAATATATCTTATTTTGATCATAAGAACGTAACTAAGATAGTAGTGAGGCTTTTAGAGTCTAATTCGATCGTTTGTGGAAAAGTTGATGGTTTTGGAGGTTTTAATCCTTTAATGAATATACATAGTATTAATACATGAAAATGATGATCATATTAGGGAAAGTGGATCTGATCTCATGTAAAAGTTATGAAAAGTGACTCTAGGAATCTAAAGATTAAAGGTATGTGCATAATACCCTTCAGTTGGGAAATTTATCATACCATTACTCATGTTCCCTAATGAGGCTTAATTTGACCTAAATTCTTGATTCTTGAAACCTAAATTGTTTATTGCCTCAAAATTAGTTGTAGTATTATATTGTTTCGGTTTTTATACCCCACTTCCATGTTACATAATCTTTTGCTTAATCTTGTCATAACTCTTTTGCTAGCATGTAATTAAATGTTCTATTTAATCATAAAGTAGTTGTACTTATGTACAACCACCCATAGAGGGCATGTATATAATCGCCCTAGGGGAATGTTTATAATTCTCCCCATTAAAATTTATAGGTGACTGGGAATGTCTTATTATCCCCTCACCTAAGGTTAGAGGTCCGGTAGGTGCCTCAACCCTACTTAGTTAGGTAGACATATTAATTTGCATGCAAATCCTTTATTTACTTTTGTTATTGGCAAGTTTCCTTAATTAAAGCCTCATACTCTTGATGTCTCATCTTTTGATGATTCCCTAGCCTGATTTTCTTGTTAAATTTACCTTGTCACCTTTAGTATAGTTTAGTGACACATACTTTTATTTTTCTTTCCCTTTTGCTGGGTGCTTTCCCAACCACCCAGATGCGGAGCAAGGTGTTGGATATGGAATGAAGATCTTGGCTTTGGCTTGGGACTTAGATGATGGATATTTTTCTTGGAGACAAAAGTGGAGTAGTCTAGTTCCCTCTACTTAGATCCACTTTTTGTATAAAGCATGTACACCCATATTGGGAAAATATTTATGTGCACTTTATTTAAATTGAATATAGTCAAAATTTTATCTTCCACTGCTATCCAAATTGGATTTTGTTTACCATTGTTATTAGTAGAGAGGTTGATTGATTTCACTTCTTTACATCATGGTATCAGAGCCAATGGTAGTAGGATCTTTGACTATTTCAGTTTGTCTCCCTAGTTAGAACCCTAGATTTGCATAGTTCCTTTAGGTGACAAGGAAGACACATATGACTCTATTACTACACACTATCCATATATCATGTTGCACTAGGGGTAGTTTCTCCTCATATTATATATATCCCTAGCTATCCCATCTTTAACTCAGCATGCATGTCCACCTAAAAAGATATTTAACCAATGGGGTGAGACAATAGTCCCAACGAGAGATATAACTCTCCTCCAACTCTATAATTATCACAGATAATTAAATAGATAGACTAACATACTAAGTAGGTTGAACAAGATTAACTAAATTTCATATATCTCATGGATAAAGTAAATGAAGTAGTAATATGCACTTGCCACTGAGTAGTAGAACAACCAATAAATTAAAAAGTAATATAAATAACATATATAACTATTATAAACTAAACAATATAAAAGCAAGGAAAGGCTTCATCCAATGTTTCTATGTTTGATCCTATACATGCACACTACACAGATGATTAAGTATTTATTATGCCTTGAGGATTTCGGTCGTACCACCCAAATCTAACCGACTACAACAAAGTCGAAATCGGTGTGATACAAGGTCTAGTGGATGAGCCGAAATCCATGACCTCACACCCTTGGTCAGTACAAGTGCACCTGTAGTGACATCACAAGTCAACTGCTTCCAGCAACATATAGTCCATCTATGCAAACATGGCCTTCCTTGGTACATGTCATGATGCTAGTGAATCTAAGCTACAATCCACATCCACACTCTTCTAGGGTATGGCCCACAACCAATCCAGTGAAATCTCATAAACATATTATCACTAAGCTACGGCTCGAAGCCACACTCTTTCCAGGGTATGTCCCATAGCCAATCCTGTGTCACATATCGTAAGTCATGATCTAAGGCTCACGCATGGCCAAAGTCACACTTGATTACTTGATACTATGATACCAAGTTGTCCCCACATACTCAATAGTATGCACTCCGAGTTTCCCATAGGAGGTACTCATTTCACCATCCAGCAAATGCTGACACTTAATGGATCTATGGCATAGGGAAATCTGCTTGATTAGGTTCCACTTGATTACTTAGACCAATGAAAGTGTCTTTTAGCATCAATCATGTTACAACGTACAAACCATAAACAAATCCTTCAAAATAAGTGGAGCATAGTATTACAATAGCAGATATCACCGTTTAAACTATAAATTGATTCCCACCATCTCATAACACTATATCACTGCCATCTACAAGGCCATCATCATCAACATATTATCATGGGATGTCAATCCCTCATTCGTATACCAGAGGATACCACCCCAACCAGGCACTAGGCCTTTACCAAGTCCTAAGGCCCATCACATCAAACTTATGATTCATGGCTCCCTCATCATGCTTCATTGGGCATGTAAGTATTACTTTATACTAATCATCATTTGTTCCATTATATATACATGACATAGAAACCATTATCCATTATGTTCAGAGAGAGAATATGTTATAACACATTTAATACCTTTAACTAAAGAAAGTAATGCATCATAAGATATCTAATTTAGGATTAGGCTTCATGTTGATTTCACATAAGGTCCCCAGGTATCATTCTACCTCAAATCTCTGACATGCACTACCTCCCATATGTTGGAGTGTATAAGGCTAAGAATTAGACAATGTAACTAAGCATGCACATTCACATATTCATACTTCCTATGTTCCCTTATCAAGGTTCATAGACAAAGATTAATATTATTTAACCATCTTCATAGTACTCACAAGATATAACACCCAATTAACCCATTAGGTTAAAGTCATGTAATTTAAGAGAGAGAGAGAGAGGGTACAATGTCATGTTTTATTCTCATACACATTCAATAATAAGACCTACCCTTCGAATCAAGATCGATACTCTTTACATGAAGCTTATTAGGGTTTTACCTCATGGTCACATCAGCAAACCCTAATCACACCAATTCCCACATTCTTGAAATTGATTTCTATTGAACAACATAAGTTAGATATAATTAGATCATTGTGTCATCAGCACTAGATAACACCATAGTATATATGTACATATATATTACAATCGTGCATTATTAAACATGTTGACCATGCACTATTCATAATGTTTAATCATTTTGTGACCCATACGTTATTTCTTCTTACAAATCATTAACCACATATCATATTAAGGAAGGTCAAACCTTAGATTACATAACTAGAGGGTTTCACTTCAAACTACCCACAAGGCACTTATTAGATCATTAGACTTGTTTATATGATTTTTGCGCTAATGTTGACACCTTTTATTCCAACAAGACTTATCATCACCATCACATATATATGTCTATATTCACATAGTTGATTAATTAACCTCACTTTACAAGTTAGGATTATATGAAAAGGAAATGTAGTAAGCACTTGTCATGGATTATAATCTCTTACTACGATGAGCTCAAGGGTCATATTCTTCCATGATTAAGGTTATCATTTGGATATTCAACCATTGAAACCTACATCCATTACTTCCCACATTGTTGGAGAGTTTAGGGCTAAGCTCTTGAGTTAAGGATGGACCACTCATAGTAGCATCATCCTATGGTGAACTAGGTTTAGGAGAAGCAATAAAGATTAATCATGCATTATCCAAAACAAGACACTTCTATATCATGTATTGCTCATATGTGCACATCATTGAGTATTCAAGCATACCCCTCAACCCTCATCATGTGATATCAGTTTCACCTCATCCACATGTGTCAGCTTGACTACATCGTGGTGTGTTGGATTAGAACATCTAGGCATGTCGGGTGAGCTCATCCAAGGTATGAGTTTATACCCTCTTGTGGTGTATCAATTTAGTACCCATGGTGTGTATCAATTTGCAACCTCTTGCGTCAGCTTTTGTAAATAAGTTCCTCATGTATAGGAGGATCTCGGTCACATCATCCTCATATATCGGCCTGACCACTTTAAGATGTGTCAGGCAAGCTCACCTTTGGTGTATCAGGCAACACTACTTCAAGTGTAAAGGGAAACACTAGGTGTGATGGGAAACATTAGGGGTAACAAGTTGTTGGAGTTACGGTTAGGTCATGTTGGCCTCTTGCAGAATCAAGGGCATCATTGTTTAGCACTCAAAACAGACCAATACACACAAGATGTCCTCATGGTCATGATAGGCTAGCAAGTCATATCGGTCGAACCTTAGTCTAGGGCATGTCAGGTAGCACCGATATAGTGATGAGTACTGACAAAAGGCATAGATATATGCATGAGGTTTTTTCCTTTGTATATGCACTGTGTCAAATGGTTGTGTGGAGTGAGATGCACTACACGAGATGAAATCTGACATTGCTGACTCTGAATAAGCCAGCTATAAGAGCGGGGAGGGGAACGAGTGACATGATGACTACTCACCACTTATGTGTCAACTTTTTCATCTCCAACCTTAGGAAACTTGGCCACTAGTCCATGTACTGTCATTGAAAGAAGGTTCAAAGTATGGTAAACAAACCAAACAAATTCCCTTCATTAAAACAGTTCTCAAACCATCACCAACTACTAACATATATGAGATAAATGATCTAGAGGTGAATAACAACATAAATATAGGAAAGAGTGAAAAACAAAGAAGGATAAGAGTTATATAACTCGCCTCAATAAGGTCTCCATCAAGAGTTCAAGCTCCAAAGTACACGTTCCTCAACTTGAAGATAGCCCATCAAGAGTCCCAACTCAATCTCAACATCACCTCAAGGAAGAAGAAGAAGATGCCATGGTTATGATAGATCAAGAAGAAAGGAAAGAAGGAGAGAGAACCACTTCCTAGTCAACCTTCATCCAAGGTATGATCCATGACTGATATAGGAAGAAGAAGATGAAGAAGAGAGCACAAAGGAATGGCCATCAAAGAAACATAACTCACCAAGATGAAAGTCGAACAAGAGATCACCATGAGCAAGGAACTTGACCTCCCAACCTTGATGGAGACTCCATCTAGCTCCTTAATCTTTCAAGGTCATCCAGCAAGAGGAGAGAAACAAGGATGGACAAAATAGTTTACTTCTATGAAGAAGGAGGGGGTTATAAACTTTAGGGAAGGAAGAGAGATTAAAGGAGAGGTTTCATCACCTTAAGAGTCTAGGTGACACTTGCCCACGAGAAAGGGGCCACAAGAAAAAACATGCAAGACATGATGATAAGGTCTAGGCTAGATCCCACCCTCTTGGTCTCCTTCCAAGGTCATGATCAATATGCCAAAACCCTACACACCAACAAACTGATATGGCAAAACCCAACATACTCACAACCCAATTGAGCACAATTCTACACACTCAGAAACTGATATGGAACAACCCTACACACTCAGAAACTAATAGGGCACACCCCCCCCACACACACAAATGGATAGCACAGCCTCTCTAAGGCTCTCTAAACTGAGATAACCCATCTAAGAGCAAAACACATCCCACTCATGTGTTCTAAACATCACCTAGGATGTTACCACACCACCCAGACCCAAATAAGGTAACCACCTCTTTCTCTCTCCTCTAGATGATTACAAGAGAGGGAAGGAACACTCTAGAGGGGGTAAATTGCAAGTTAACCCTTCACTTTGGGTAAATTATGATTTACACCAAAATTAGCACATAAAGCACAGGCATTAACCATACAAGCTCAACTTGGAACTTAGGATTTCCACAAGGTGCCCCATAGCATCATTATCTCCCTTATGATTCTAAATAACTAAGGGAATACTCATCATGTGACATATTGCAAGATAACCGCTCATCTTGGGTAAATTGAACTTTGGTCCGAAATATGTAAAAATTGCTCAAACAACATTCAAACAGAGCCAAACTTGAAACATAAGTATGTCACATGATAAAAAAACACCTCAGGGGATTAGATTAAAGTTCTAATTAACTTACTTAAGCAAAACAAATAGAGTTATCCCAAAACCCAAGTCAGAATCCTTAAAAGTCATAAACCCCTAATAAGGATTTTGCCCCAGAAATTCTAAGTGAAAGGAGATGGATACTACTCATACATCTCACATTCAAACTTCTATATAGCCTCTTGCTGTTATGGTGATGTCATAAGACTTGACCAACATATTGTTCTTGCATCCAAGGTCAACACAAGATCTGTTGCACAAGACACATACTCAAGATGTCTTTTCCATTATAAGTTACAGAGTCAACCCTATGCCAGGTGATACTTTCGTAGCCATAGAAGAACTATACGTCCTTATCCAACACGGGTGTCAACTCTTTCTTATATGTATCACATTCTCAAGTTACAACAACATATGATATGATTCTGGGAGTCTACCATACCCTCCTCAAATCCTCAGGATGTCTTTGCCAAAGAAGGACTAGAAATACATTTTGTCATCCACTTGAATCTACAAAATCTATCATGCATCCTCTTACTATAACCTATTGACTCAACCCTAGTCTTACTTTTACAAACCACCCTACCAACATACTCACTCTCAGCTGTACATTCCCTTGACATAAAAAGAGGCCACCTATCCAAGAAAAACTATCTCAACGGTAACTCAATATGTTATATGTCTCCTTAACTGACCTACATACGGAGTGGAAATTGTGATTATCCATCTATAGACAAAGCACAAACTTCTTGGAATATTTCTTACTTGCAAGCCTAATAGGAGTACTCTAAGGGATTATACTCAGCTTGATGAACTTTACCCAAGATGATCTTGCAACAATCTCTTCAACTTATATATCCTTGTCGATGTTACATTTATGCAGAGTGTAAACCTCTAACATGTGATCTCCATAATATATTTTAGGTACTTGTAACTAGATTGATCCAAAGTCCATCCTTCTAGGTAGCCAAACACCTAATCATCCTGTGAAGTGACATGTTCTCACTCACACATACAACTGGCACTACTTGGATACTAGGATTCCTTACCTGGGTATTTATCACATGTGTTAGAATCTCATTACATCCCTATGACATCCATCTCTAGTTGTTTTTACCAAAACCAAACATGTCAATTGGATCTTTCTTTCATCTTGAGGCATGTCCAATCATAAATATCCCTATATTGGAACAAAAACCAAGACCAACTCATACTTACCAGAGTATCCATCTTAAGATCACTTCTAAACCATGCACATCAAGTGACATAAGACCCACTTGACTTCCACATCCTTGAAAGGACAGAACATAAGGGAATATATTCCTCTTATCACTACATCTTTATCCAGGGTTTGCTTATCAAGGTGAACTTTCTTTGATTATTTCACGAGTTTTAACTGTTCATGTGTCATTTTAACTTGTTTTCACCTAGGTTTCCTTCCCATAAGAATAGGAACTATATGTATGATTACATGTCATTACTCCCTTCTTTGTTACTATTTATCATGGTCATAAACATTTCCTTATTTTATCACATTTTTCATCTTTACATCATGAAAAGAATCATTATTATTTACATATTCTTTATTGAACATAGATCATCTCCCTTATTTCCTATCACATGTCATCAGAATTGCACTTAATACTTTCTTATACCCATGGATTGGTCTGAGGTTAACTCAGGTTCCATCTTATTTATTTACCATTCGTTCTTATTTTGCTTCTCACTTCGTCCTTGTTTCATGAATTCTCTCCATATTATGTGAATTTTACACCTTCACTTACTTTATTAGCATAAGTTCATCTGTCTTTTTCTTCATACATTTCTTGAAATTACATCATTCAAGAACTTATCTTATCATATTTTCAATATTTAGGTTTCATGGAGTTGTATCTTTCTCTTTTAATCACCAAACATTCAAGTTCTAGTGAATTATGGTGCAGTTCTTATCTCTTTTCATAGTATGATGGAGGTATTAATCTTAATGATTCCTGAATATTATTCTCTTTAGATTATTCCAAAATGATTACTTGACCAGAGTAATCAATGAGAAATCAATCTAAGAGTTCCATACTTACATTCTCATCAACATTTGAATACCTACCTAGGGTACTCAAGTACTAAGATTAGGAAGTATGCACCATATTTTATATCATGTTATTATCTTTGACACCATCGTAATCCTAGTCCTAGTGACCCTGTAGACTCGTCAAACCTAGAGATCTAATACCACCAAAAGTGAATCTCTTTTCCACACAAAGTGAGATTGCTCAAAACATAAATCACGATCAACTACTAACAACAAATTACTAAAAATCATAAGAAATTAAAACCAATTTGCAAAAAGCACAATGAGTTGAGTTTTATTACATAAGAGTCAACACTTTCATTTCATAACGTATATTCAATAGTAAAATTTGTGTTTCCGCGACAATACCTCGCAGTCATGTGCAGTCTTCAATGCCATGTCTTGGACGGTGTCTATGCAGCTCCTGGTCTTTTCCATGGACTCTGGACTGCACCACAGACTGCACCTGACGTGTCCTCCTGAGCGGCAAACATCTCTCGCCTTTGTAGGTAGTCCACACGGGCCAATGGGAACTCCTATCATTCTAGAAGAACTAGCAGGAAGGCGATGACCCTCCTGTTGGTGTACTAGCATCAACCTGCTATCCCGAACTCAGACTGCTTTTCTGTAGTTGTCTTTCCCTCACTGTGCCTCCCTAGATGGGTGGCACTTGCTTGGGCTCTCTCGGTTACCAAAACTAGAGAGAACAACAACTTTGCAGAGCAACTAATGTTCTGAGTGTGTGATATGAGAAGCCCCCAGTACCCCTCTATTTATAATAGAGGGCAGGGTCAGGGTTCCCAGTCTGTTCGGGAGTAGAAGGATTCAGAAATTCCATGAATAGTTTGTACTACAGTAGGTGAACCGATCGTTTGGCAAGGTGAGCCGATTGGTTCACTACTAAACCAGTCAGTTGGGAGTGTAAACGAGTCAGTTTACTAAGTAAAACGATCATTTCACTTCCCAGACTTGTGAAAAATTGACTTTCCTTAATCATTTCCAATTAATTCAAAGATTAATCCTTTTTCAAATCAAATTGAAGAAGTGAAATGTGAAAGTTTTCCTCCAACCATGAAAATTCCAATTTCTTCAGTTGGTAGGAATGTGAGCTGCCTGATTCACCAAGTGAACCAGTCGATTGGCTCACACTAGCTTATTGGCTCACTTGTGTGAACCGGTCGGTTGGCACACCCTAGCCGATAGGCTTACCTGGGTGAACCAATCGGTTGGCAATCCTGACATTGCCAATGCAGTCTCCAATTGACCTGACACTCTAACCAGCTAGTTCATCACATGAACTTGATAGTTCAGAGTCCAGTCAATCAATTTTATATTTCATTGACTACCTTAACACCCTTAGTCTCAATCTAAACATCATTCATGGACAATATCCTCTTCCAGGGATATCCTATGTGTGTGACCCTACATGTTTTAATTTACATTGGCAATGAATTTTCATAACAACTTATGACATCACAAGAAATGAGTGGAATCTAGTCGAGGCATACCTTGGATGAATGTTCATAACTACATAAGACATCTCAAGAAATGAGAGATATAATTCTCTACCAACTCTATTAATATCACAAATAAGTAAATAGATAGACTAACATACTGAGCATGTTGAACATGTTTAGCTAAATGACATATATCTCATGGATAAAGTAAATGGAGAAGTAATATGCACTTGCCACTGAGTAGTAGAACAATATGAAGAACATGTACAATTGTTATAAACTAAACAGTATAAAAGCAAGACAAGGCTTCATCCAATGTTTTCGTGTTTGATCCTATACATTCACACTACACAGATGATTACATATTTATTTTGACCTGAGGATTTGAGTCGTACCACCCAAATCCAACTGACCACTACTAAGTTGAAATCTGTGTCATACAAGGTCTAGTAAAAGAGCCAAAATTTGTGACCTCACCCCCTCAGTCAGTACGAGTGAAACTGTAGTGACATTACAAGTGAACTACTTCCAGTGACATATAGTCTAGCTTTGCAAACCTAGCCTGCCTTGGTACATGTCATGACACTAGTGAATCTGAGCTACGACCTACAGTCGCACTCTTCCAGGGTATGTCCCGCTATCAATCCTGTGAGATCTCATAAACATATCATCACTAAGCTACAACATGAAGCCACACTCTTTCCAGGGTATGGACCACAACCAATCATGTGTCGCATATCCTGAGGCATTATCTGAGGCTCATGCATGGCCAAATTCACCCTCTATTTCTTTATATTAAGGTACCAAGATGTCCCTGCATACTCAACGATATGCGCTCTGAGTTTCCCGTAGGTGTTACTCATTTCACCATCCAACAAATGTTGACACTGAATGGATCTATGGCACATGGAAAGCTACATGATTATATTCCACTTGACTACTTAGACCAATTAAAGTGTCTTTTAGCATCAATAAAGTTACAACATACAAACCATAAACAAATCCTTTAAAAGAATAGGAGCATAATATTACAACAACAAATATCATTGTTTAAACTATAAACTAATTTCCATCATCTCATAACACGGTATCACTGCCATCCACAAGGCCATCATCATCAACATATTATCATGGGATATCAATCCCTCATTCCTATACTAGAGGATATCATCTCGACAAGTCACTAGGCCTTTACCAGGTCCTAAGATCCATCACATCATACTTATGATTCATGGCTAGCTCATCATGCTTCATTGGGCATGTAAGAATTACTTTATACTAATCATCATTTGTGCCATATCACATATACATACCATAGAAACCATTATCCATTATGTTCAGAGAGAGAATATGTTAAAACAAATTAAATACCTTTAACTAAAGCAAGCAATTCATCATAAGATCTCTAATTTAGGATTAGGCTTCATTTCAATTTCACATAAGGTCCCAAGGTATCATTCTACCTCAAATATCTGACATGCACTACCTCCCATAAGTTGGAGTGTATAAGTCCTAAGAATTTGACAATGTAACTAAGTATGCACATTCACGTATTCATACTTCATGTGTTCCCTTATCAAGGTTCATAGCCAAAGCTTAATATTATTTAACCATATTCATAGTACTCACAAGTTATAACACCCAATTAACCGATTTGGTTAAAGTCATGTAATCTAAGAGAGATAGAGAGTACAATATCATTTTTACACATGACCTATCCTTAGAATCAATGTCAATACTCTTTACGTGAAGCCGATTAGGGTTTTACCTCATGGTCACATCACCAAACCCTAATCACATCAATTCCGACTTTATTGAAACTGATTTAGATTGAAAAACATTTGTTAGATATAATTAGATCATTGTGTCATCAGTACTAGATAACACCATAGCATACATGTACATGTGTATTACAATAATTAATCATGTAAACATGACGATTGTGTACCATTCGTAATGTTTCATCATTTTGTGACCCATACGTAATTGTTTCTTATAAATCATTAACCACATATCATATTAAGGAAGGTCTAACCCTAGATTACAAAACTAGAGGGTTTCACTTGAAACTATCCAAAAGGCACTTCTTATATCATTAGACATGTTTATATGATTTCTATGCAAATTTTGTCACCTATTATTCGAACAAGGATTATCATCACCATCACAAATATATATATATATATATATATATATATATATATTCACATAGTTGAGTCATTAACCTCACTTCACAAGTTAGGATTATATGAAAAGGAAATATAGTAAACACTTGTCATGGATTATAATCTTTTATTAAGATGAACACAAGGATGATATTCTTGCATGATTAAGGTTATCATAAGGATATTTAACCATTGAACCCTACATCTATTACTTCCCACATTGATGGAGGAGTTTAGTGGTAAGCACTTTAGTTAAGGATGGTCCACTCATAGTAACATCATCCTATGGTGCACTAGGTTTAGGAGAACCAATAAAGATTAATCATACATTATCCAAAATAACACTCTTCTATATCATTCATTTCTCATATGTTTACATCATTGAGTATTCAAGCACAACCCTCAACCCTCATCATGTGATATTGGTTTCAACTCATCCACGTGTGTCAACTTGACTACATCATTGTGTATTGGGTTGAGACATCTAGGTATGTCGGATGAGCTCATCCATGGTATCGATTTAGACCCTCTTGTTGTGTATCAATTTAGCCCTCATCGTGTGTATCGTTTCGCAACCTCTTGGGTCAACTTTGATATATCAGTTTCTCATGGCTAGGAGGATCCTGGTCTAATCATCCTCATATATCGGCCTGACCACATCAAGGTGTGTCGGGCAAGCTCACCTTTTGGTGTATTGGCAACCCTACTTGAAGTGTGAAGGGCAACACTAGGTGTGACAGGAAACACTAGGGGTGACAGGTTGTTAGGGTTAGGGTTAGGTCATACCGACCTCTTGCACAATCAAGGGCATCATGGTTTCGCACTCAAAATAGACCAGTTCACACAAGATGTCCTCATGGTCATGATAGGCTAGAAGGTCATATCGTTCTAACCTAATCTAGGGAAAGTTAGTTGGCACCATCAAAGCATATCGATTTTGGCATCTCTAGGGCATGATGGTTTAGCAGCCATCCAAACCTATCGACCTAAGCACTCCCAAGTCATGATGAGTTGGTACATGTTGTGTTAGTTTAAGCACCATGAGTCATGATGACCACTCACCACTTATGTGTCTACTTTTTCATCTCCAACCTTAGGAAATTTGGCCACTCATCCATCTACTATCATTGCAAGAAGGTGCAAAGTATGGACAACAAACCAAATGAATTTCTATCATTAAAATAGTTCTCAAAACATCAACAACTACTAGCATATATGACATACATGATCTAGAGGTGATGTACAACATAAGCATATGAAAGAGTGAAATAATAAAGAAGTCAAAGAGTTATATAAATCGCCTCAATAAGGTCTCCATAAAGAGTTCAAGCTTCAAAGCACAGGTTACTCAACTTGAAGATAGCCCATCAAGAGTCCCAACTCGATCTCAACATCACCTCAAGAAAGAATAAGAATATTCCCTGGTTATGATAGCTCAAGAATGAAGGAAAGTAGGAGAGATAACCACTTCCTATTCAACCTTCATCCAAGGTATGATTCATGGTCAAGAGGAAGAAGAAGATGAAGAAGAGAGCTCAAAGGAATGACCATCAAAGAAAGACAACTCACCAAGATGGAAGTTGAACAAGAGATCACCATGAGCACGAAATTCAACCTCCCGAGCTCCATGGAGACTTTGTCTAGCTCCTTAAGCTCCCAAGCTCGTCCACCAAGAGGATAGGAATAAGGAAGGACTAAAGGGTTTACTTGTGTGAAGAAGGAGGGGGTTATAAACTTGAGAGAAGGAAGAGACATCAAAGGAGGGGTGTCATCACCTTAAGAGTCTAGGTGACACTTGTCCATGAGAAACGGGCCACATTCAACAACATGCAAGACATGGTGATAAGCTCTTGGCTAGATCTCACCATCTTGGTCTCCTTTAAGGCCATGGCCGATATGTCAAAACCCTACACACCCAAAAGTCGATATGGAAAAACCCAACACACTCACAGCCTGATAGAGAACAACCCTACACACTCATAAACTGATAGGGCACAATCCTAAACACTCACAATCCGATAGGGTAACCTCTTCGAGGCTCTCTAACACATGATAACTCATCTAAGCGCAAAACACATCTCACTCATGTGCTCTAAAATCACAAAGGATGTTACCACACCACCAAGACCCAAACATGGCGTCCACATATTCATCTCTCCTCTATATGATGCCAAGAGAGGGGAGCAACAATCTAGAGGGGGTAAATTGCATGTTAACCCTCACTTTGGTAAATTGCAATTTACACCAAAACTAGCACATCAAGCACAAACGTCAACCATACGAGCTCAACATGGAACTTAGGCTTTCCACAAGGTGCCCCATAGCATCATTCTCTCCCTTATGATTCTAAAGAACTATGGGAACACTCATCACATGAAATATTGCAAGATAACCAATCATCTTGGGTAAATTACACTTTGGTCCAAAACAAGTAAACATTGCTCAAACAACATTCAAATAGAGCCAAACTTGAAACATAAGTATGTCACATGATAAAAACACACCTCCGAGGATTATATTAAAGTTGTAAGAAACTTACTTAAGCAAAACAAATAGAGTTAGCCCAAAAACCAGGTCAGGGTCCTTACAGTTCAACCCTAGTGATTTCTTCGTGTTCTTTCCTCTACTACAATCACCACTTTCTCATGATTCTCTCACCAATGAACTCCCTTCGTTGTTACAATTCTAATTCTCTTATTGGGGAGTAGTCTTTTAAATAAGAAATGCCCATTTAGCCCTATGGTTGTGATTACAACCACTTCATCAACTACCCAAAATTACCACATATTTGAACTTAATCACCCTACCTTTTGTTCTTTGATCATTCACCCCACTTTCATGAATCCTTCTCCCTAACCAATTTCCCTCAAGTTCTCGCAAGTTTGTGATGTCAACATCGATCTTCTTCTCCGACAAGCATTTTGAATTGTCATTATCTGGGTCATTGCTGGACAATTCATCATTAGGTAACATACTTGGAACCCCACCTCTTTCATTTCGCTTACCTAACTTGGCTTAGTTTTTAGTGGTTTCCCGATCGACTAAGGCAGTATCTCACTAGTGTTTGGATGTCTTTTGGTGAGAAAAGTAGCTGTTCATGGACCTAGAAAACCCTATTCTTTGCACTATGGAGATACAAAGGTATCATACCATTAGTTCCCACAAACTTGTATCCCCCAAATATCTATTTCAGATAATCATTTTACTCTACCTTTTCTGCTGGTTTTCAAAGTTGTTATAACCTCATGCTTAGCCACAGAGCCTGATATCGCCTTCATGCTTTCAATTATTCCTCTTCCAGTCTCTTTCTTTTCTAACTGATTCTAGCTTTCAATCGTTTGAGTCCTCTCTACGGTCATCTACACCCTGGTTCTCTTTGAGAGCCTACTTAACAGTGAGGAAAACAATTTTTCACCGACTTATGTCCATCCTAGGATCCGAGCTAAAGATCGATGCATTTGGGTGGATGAGACTGAGCCAATGAATATGAATTCCACTCAAAAGGAGAATGAGCATGAAAGCTCCTCCCCAAGCTTCAATCTCTAAGGGAGCACTCATGGAATGAGACACATGGGAAATCAATGCTTGGGGTGAGAGCCCAGTTTCTCCCATGGGTTCTAAATATCGTAGTAACATCTGACGTAGGTGGTATGGTCATTTAATCTCATGTTTGGCTCACCCTTGACTACTAATTAATAGCAGTGTGTTATTATGGTCTATGGGTAACTCTGCTTTGATATTCACATTTCATTCAAGGGTAGAATAGTCATTTCATATTTTAACTTTCCTATTCATTCAGAAATGACATTACCTTGTAAAATTCATAAGATATTAATGGATTATCTAAATAACACAAATAAATACATTTTTGAAATATGAAAAATACCAGTGATTTAATGGAATACGTTTTGAGACCAGATTTCCTACTTATATTAGGTCATTTATCTAAATAGAAAATTCAATGGAATCAATATTGATCAAATGATTAAATATTGTGATTAGGTTGTGAAAGCACTGACCTTAAAATTAGGAAGTGTTGCAAATTACTTAAGTCTGATCATAAGGTATGCACTTCCTCTATTTATTTTTGGACTTATGTGACTGAAGCCTACATTCTTTTAATGAGGCATATTTTGAACTATTAATCCTTTTGGAAATCCAATTGTTTGGACATTTGTATTTTTGATCTTAATTCATTATATTCATGTAGATGTTGAACGACTCTATTTATATGGGTTCTTGGACCCCACCTGCATTGAATTCCTTTTTATGTGAAATTGACTAAAATTTTAGTCTTGCACTCTATTTATGCATGCTACTTTATTTGACTAGAATATATAGAATAATGGTACTTATGTACAACCATACATATATAGGGCATGCGTTTTCTACCCAAGGCATGCTTTTACACCATTTCTTTTTAGGCCATGATCCTTGGGTGTTATGGACCTGCTTTAGATATATTTAGTCTACACTGTTATGCATGCAAAAGTTGATTATTGTAAATTGTGATTATTTGTTATGCCAAGGTACTCTTGTTTTCATGCTTGTAATTTAGACTGCAATCTGCCTAATTTCTCTTGTTAAAATTCTTTTGAACTTACCTAATTGTTTTAGCCCTCTCCTTGTGGGAACACATCTTTTGCACTTATAACCCAATATAATGGCCAACATGTTTATTATATGTACACACTCAACCTTTGATGACCTATATCTAGTTTCCTATATTTTGGGTGATGTTCCATTCCACCCAGGTGTAGGTACATTAGAAGATAAGGCTCAGGAAGATCATATACTGGACATGGACTTAAGGATGGCTTGGAACGGTTGAGTTTCCCTCTGTATTGGTTGTACACATTATATGTACATCTTTTTATTTCATCATTGCAACTTTTATGGTGAAGAAAAATTTGTAGATGGATCATCTTGTAAATTTGTAATAGTTTTTCTTCTGTTGCTTTATTATTACATAACTATTATATTAAACCAATTGAATGGATACCCTATCGGGTCCAACTCTTTACAAAATGATATCAAAGTGAAAAGCAGTAGGTAACTTGACTACGTCAAGTTATTAGATATTGTTCCTTAATTAAGTACATACATGATCCTTTATGTAGTTAATGAACCTAGTCCTAAGTAGTGGAAGACCGAATAGGGTTACAACTCTATCTAATTTGGTGATTTCCACTCCCTAAACCAGTGTGTGGTCGAGACTCGACTTTTGGTAACCCTAGTTAACCGTACACCCTTTATGGAGTTAGGAATCTCCCTACACATGGATTTTTCTTCTTGGTCATAAAATTCTATTTCTCGTCCTTATGTGTGGATAGTTCATGACTAAAATGTAGGTTGAATCAAATACTCATATATTGTCTTAACGCTAGTTTCTATCGGGACCCTTTCCTTGTTGTTTTCTAGCATGCCTTAATATGTCTTGTATGCCCTGAGCATGTATGGATGATAAATATAGAACTTCGGCATAAGTTGTATCATGGTGATGATTCCCTTGATACCAGGTGATGAAGTGAATTAGCTATTTTATAGTTAGGCACAATTACATTCCACATGGAGTATCCAAACATAGTTATACCCAAATCCATCTATCTAAGGGATGAATACCATCTTCATTGGTATTGTTATGACTCCTACATGAGAATTGGTTGACGTAAGATATAAATTTTTATTGATATCCCTAAGTGTTCATCTCTCTCATCTGTAATAGTTTACTTGGTTATGTGGTTATCGAGATGAGTATCTTGACTATATAGGTTACCTTACACTATGAAGGCACTGTGGTTGTAAATCGGTTAGTAATAGGATAACCCTAAATCTCTTCCTGTAACATTGCGTAATCTTATGGAACCATTAGGTCTTGAGATGAGGTCTTGAGATGAGGCTGTTTTAGGTATTTGAAGAGTGAGACTGCTTTTTGGTGGAACAAAGAGATAGTATATGTGTGGTGTTGTGGATGGTGGTTGATTTTGTCCTCGGATCAATTTGGCACCAATTTTGGATTTTCATCACAAAGTTTTCATCGTCAAATTTATATTCATTATTATATTATACGTACAAAAGGAAAAGTTTTTAGATTTTACTGATGGTTTTGGAACCAAGTCACCACCATAAGGAAGTGTTAGTAGTAGATAAACCTTTTAGTGGATAAGTCTTGTCTGGCATGATCAACCATGAGATGCTAGACCTAGTAGAAAGTGGAGAGTGCTAAGAAGATGTGGTGGATATATTAGTCCTAGATCCACAATTGTTGCCCCCGTGGATGATTAAATAAGTTATAGACTAATCCTTAAGAGGTGGAGTCTTATACACTTAGATTGTATCTTAACTCAAGGAATACTCCGAATTAATAATTGTTGCAACAAGTCATACATAAGAAACTCTTAATAATGTCATACATAAGAAGATACCCCCAAACTAAGATTTGTGAGTGAACTGTGCTAATTATACCTCTGTAAATGTTTATTTTAAAATAAATTTCAAAGAGTATCCTCCCATATCTTTAAAATATGAGCCTAGTTATGGCGAATCACTAAATTAGGTTTAAAAATATATGATTAATCTATACCTAAAAGTTCGAACTTAATACCTAGAGACTTCATATTGCCTAATATGAATGGTATGGGTGACACTAATTTTGGAACTAAATCAAACACACTAGGATGAAAATATTAACAAAGGTACATCTTTCCCATATGACCACAATGAACTAAAGACAAAATGAACTATGTAAACCTTAATCACAACATATGAAATTTATTATATTCCATAACACAAGGATGGGTTGTTCGTAACTGGCATACGATACATTAAATTACACAAATATAAATGGTAAAGTATGGTTGATAACAAAACCCTTATTTTACACCTTAACCATAACCCGCCTAATGGCTTGGTAGTCACACAAAATTAATTAACTTTCCAGCTAAAATCTGTAAATAAATCAAACTTAAGAGATGACACTAATATCAAAAAGAAAAGGAGATTGTATGTATGTTATACCCTACTTTCGTTATGCAAAAAATAGTTAATAAACATGGGAATCATATAAGTTAATTTAGTTATTAGTGATACGAATCATGATGATAGTGTTTGAAGAATGATGTTTCTAAACAAGCTTAGTCCACCAACTTAGCGGTTGCAATATGATTGGTTCTATTGGGAGATCTATTTATCAAATATTGATCATTCATGCATAAGTAATGGAAAATGAGGAATAGTAGAGCCACCTAGTGACCTCATGTGTGTAATGATATGGTTCACATAAGAGGATAATGAAACCTCCAAACAATGTATGCAAACTAAGTGAATATAGCTCCACTAAGATAGTCCATGTCATTTTGTAAAACATTTCCTAGGTCAACCTAGAATACAAGATAACTATGGGGACTTGATGTATGAAATAGTGTAGGTCCACCATAGGGTTTTGGATACAAGTATGATATGGAGTGTCATATAATAGTCCACTACATTGAGTGTATTATAAACCTCAGATTGATTGAGAAATATGAATTAGTACACTTGAATAGAGATTTATGGATTTCGGGATGAAATCCTCTTTAAGGGTTAGAGTGTTGTAACATACTCGATTCTAGGCATATTGTTTAATCATCCTTTCATTTAGTCCCCTATTCAATTAAGTTGTTATTCAATTTCCCTCTTCTCCTCCTTGACTTTGTTTTCAATTAGATTATTTGTATTATCTACATTTCCCTACTTCAGATAGATTAGGCCTGGTTAGGATTTGTTAACCCTAACTAACTCATTACGTTTCAATAAAAATGAAATAATAGTATATTATTAAAATTTTACTTAAATTGGGGAAATAGTGAGTGGTTAGATTATTCTATATGTCTTGACCATAATAGCATACACTAGGATAGATCTACGATCTTATAGGGACAAGATTCAAGATGATATGAGAGGCTTCACCATATTTCACCACTAACTTAAGTTTATTAAGTGATTAATGCATATTGGTTAAATAATAATACAAATAACCTCAAACCCTAAATCTAAGTACAAATTCATGATCACAATAATCTAATTATTCAACCAATCAAATTTAGTCTTAATCATATCTCAGATACACCATTAATGCTAAGCTAGGTGGTAAGTCCTAAGTTAAAGGGATTATAGCAATTAATCCATGACTTCTTGATTATATGGACCAATGTCTGGGCTTGCATTGTTTTCACATGTTCCATGGAATTAGTGTGGGTATCTGGTAGGCGAGTAACTGAGTAGCAGAACTAAGTCACCCCCACCTTTGATTTCCCTGCAGTTATGATCAAATCATCCCCAACAAGTTCTTTGTGTTCTTATACTAGTAATTGCACACGTGTGATGCACGTATAAACTTGTACATTATTCTTTTCAAGATGATTATATATATAATTATTCACTTTTAAAATCAATTTGATATTAGGTATATAGTCTTGTAGTCTTAGTGTCTACTATTAGTTACAACATTGATGTATCAAATGGATCATCTCAAGTCAAGAGTAATTTATTAATGATGAAAATAAAAAAATACATGCCTAACAAATGGTATTTCAATTGAGGTATGGAATAATGTCAGCATAAAGGAGATATATATTGAACAAACTTATCCAACAAGATTATGAAAATCAAGAAAATTATTAGATGAAAGGACAAACAATACCATACTCCACACATAGAAGAAAAAAGGTATATGTTCATATCTACACAAAATACAAAATATCCAATTGAAGAGTCACAACTACAAGTTTTAGGAGTGGATTATTTGGCAAAGGTTAAGACCTATAATGCAAATATTAGATGACCAATTTGGTTTCATATCTAGAAGATCCACATTACATGTTATTTTTCTAATATGTAGGATTATGGAGAAGTACAAAGAAAACAAAATATACATTCACATGGCTTTTGTTGATTTATGAAATCCTTATGATCAAGTATCTCGAGAAGTGTTAGTGATTTTTTAGGAAAGGGTGTTTTCATCATATACATTGAATTGACCAAAAACATGTATGATAACTCAATTACAAGTGTTGGGAATCCTATATGACAGACCAAGATTTTGTATAATAGTTAAGATTCATGATGAAAAGGGGCTCAACCTACATTTATTGGTTATTGTCATGGATAAGTTGAACAGGGATGATATTCAATATGGTGCAATACTTGATTAATGATATTGTGTAATTGCTGCAATTAAGAAAATTGAATATTAAAGTTTAACTTAGAAAAATTATCTAAAATATAATGATATTAAGATCAATAAAACAAAAAGTATATCTAGATTGTAATTTTAAATGATCCAAAATATCAAAAGGTGGGTCCAAGTTGAATGGAGTTATGTACCAAACTATGATAACTTTCATCAGTTGGGTTATGCTAATTTGTGACTATATTGAAGATGATGTTTGTCACATGATCATGGTAGGATGGTTGATGCAAATGAGTGTGATTGTATATGATTGGAAGATCCCTTTTAGATCAAAAAGTAAGTTTTATTAAACAATTATATCATCATCCACACTATATGGGGGTGAATATATGGAAATGAAGAAACAATTTTTATTAAGCTATTTATTACCCAAATGTGTTTGCTAACATGGATGTGGAAATACAAAGACTATACCACTTGAGAAATGACAATAAAAAGGAACATTTTTTGTTTAATAAAAAATAATACTACTAAGAGATATTTTATTGGGTCTAGCATAGTTAAAAGAAGGATAAGAATGCCTAAAGTAACTTGAGAACAACTTATGATGAGATATTTTGAACTTTACATCTTTATTAGTTTATTGTAAAAAGAGGGATCATGTGCTTGACTGGACATGGTTGGGATTGAGTCCTATGTGATGATGATGGTGATGAGTACCTATCATTAATTACAATTATTTTAAAATATGGACACTAATAAAAATGATTTTGATAGATTATAATTAATTTTGATTTGAGAGAAACCAATTTCATCATCAACTTTAGAAGAAAACAACATGTTGATGTGAGCATTTATTATTTAAATAATATCTTTTAGAACTTATACATTTATGAACAAGTAGGATCACATTATGAAATTGGTGTGAAAATAAAAAATGTAAAAAATATTTTTATGATGAATAAGTTGAAGTATTTTAATTGAGTTCCACACATTTTTTTATGAATGATAAACATACTTCAAAGCTATAATTAACATTCTTACATGTAAAAACATTGGGCTTTGAATCTAAATCCGACAAAACGATGTTTACTCATTGTAATTGTTCACAACTTGTGCATTGTCCAATCAAACAAGTAGACTTAACACACATATTGCGATATCTTAATGTTAGTTGTATTGAAATAAAAACATTATTTCACTCAAACATAAGATATATGTCATATACAACTTAGAGATGATATCTTAAAGAAAATAAAATCATCAATCAAACTATAAGAAAACTATACCTAAAGGTTATGGGAAAAAATACTAAAATGTCTAGTTTGTATGACTATGTTCTTTTAACTTGTTACCTCACTATTTCCACACCGATATTCTCAACTTTTTCCCATACTAATATGCACATTGCACACCTATTGTGAGATTGTAACACCTATAACGTCACGAGTGTCACACAGCTTGGTACTTCTCTTTGATACCCATTCAAATTAATTGCGGATATATTCAACAAAAATTTATATGATCAAGATCTTTACTATGGAAAGAAAAGAATGACATAAAAATAGACAAATTAAAAAATGGATAAAATGTCAATAAAAAACATGTTTTGAATGTAGTAAAACTTGTGCCCTAGTTCTGGCCATGTAGTATTAGTATTTTAAGTATTAATATAATTTATCTAGATATGTAGTAATGAATATAAATAAATATTTTATTAGAATTAGTTGTTAAAACGTTATTTCTATAGGTTGGAAGCTTGCTAAAAGAAGTGGATATAAAATAATGTATTTTGTTGACCTCTGAAAGATAAAAAAAGAATAAAAGATAAATTTAGCAGAATGAAAAAAAAATCTATTAAAGTGAATCAGGATTATTATGCAAAGATGACCTACCAACATGTTGCATGATCATATTATTAGGTTACTGTTTATTGGATAAAATATTAATAACCACTTAGATGGTGAGAATAATTGTGAACATGATGATAAACTGGCATGTAAACATGTAATGGAGAATAATTCAAAGCACAAATGAAAATAAAATGTGAATATCCCTCATTGTTCTTGTGTGTTTTCTAGTATGATTTGTCTAGAAATACAACAAGAAAAGGTTTATGACAAAGAGTCAAGGGACACTGAGTTATGTTACTTATATTCTAAAGATGAGGTTACCGGAAGAAGTGAAAGTGACATCAAGATGTGAGGTTAGATCACCAAAACATGGAACATCAGTTACATTCTCTCTCATCATTCTTCATGTCTCAAAATGACATGTAATTTTTCATGATCACTTCTCTTTTTTGTGGTCATGAAATCAACTTCAA